>OY992883.1:74893796-74986296 GCA_963921405.1 Cepaea hortensis | reverse complement strand
TCTGTATATGCATGGGTCCAATTGCTACTTGGGTAATGTTCTTTTATGTAATTTAGAGTTATTTTTCTTCTTTCGGTTTCATTCTGAGTGTTCTTTTACTCAATACCAGGAATGTTTTCTATCGTTGTTGATAAAGTCCCTGGTCTTGACAACTGGGTGGCTGTGTGCTTGCTGCAAATGTTACAGTCTTGGCAGTTTGAAACCATAAAGCAGAGGTTGTAGTTTACATCTGTCCTGCTAACACTGAACCTAGAACAACCTACAACAATAAAATCCATCCGCCTGCCCTATTTCTGAAACACCAACATTCTGCTTCCTCAGCCTAGGTTATAATTGGGGTGCTACTTATTGTGTTTTCAACTTCTTCCTGGGCTTTTGTTGTTGCGTTGTTTCCTTTGTCACCTGGCAAGCGTCATCTACACCGTTGTCTTCTATCTTTCCTTCGTGCGAAGACGATATCCGCGATGTTTTATCCTTCATTATTGACTATATTTGCTACTATGATTGTTATACTACTACTACCACTGGCACCTTGCCTTTTGACAGACTATATTTTGTTACATTGTGCTTCAGAAAACGGCATAATAACTGCAACCCATGTCAGTAGTGTATTTTACTAATCAGACCAATTCTGGCAGTAAATGTTCATCCACAAAGGATGCATGTGAACATATGGTCATTTCCATCATCATGCACCATCTTACGTCTCGCACTCTCGGTGTGTGAACTATCTGCAATAATTTTCTCCTTTGTCTTTATTCCATTTCTGATATTTGCCCTCCATACAACACGTACAGCGGAGACGTGCTCCCAGTATGCATTATCAATACCTATATCAATCATGTCCTGCTTATACACACCTGTGTAACGTAAAAGAGACCGACGATTGTTATATACTTTTAAAATCTAATATTCATTATACTAATTATGACCTTGATTATTGACGCTTTCCTGATGACTATTTTATTGTTATTGTTGTTGTTATTATTATCGCTATTACTATTATTGTTGGTACTATTGTTAGAAGCCACCCAGATGTGGTTGTGGAAAACACTATCTTGGACAGCCAAATAAGTAATTGAATTGTTTTGAGAGAGGCTAAGACACAAAGCCGGTCTCCCTGGCCAAGGCGTTAATGACATTGTTCGTAATCCCGTACATCCACGTGGGGAAAACAGCAGCTGCAAGAATCGGCAGCGGTTCCCCCTGCGCTGGTAACTTACGGGGGTATGTGAGCCGGTCGTTCAGAAAGCAATGGCAAACTACTGAATGTAAAACTTGCCTAGCACATCAATAGCAGCTGAAAAATTCTGGTGTTGACTGCAACGTCCTGTAAGGGATATGCAAGATTAAGACACAAAGTAACTTATAACAAACATCAAAAAGAGATAATGAACATGTGTTGCCACATTTTTAGGAAACAAACTGGTGATTGGAGATATTAATAAAGAAGAGATAGAAGGATACAATGAGGGTAAACTGGAAATATAAATGAAGAAGAGATAGAAGGATACAGTGAGGGTAAACTGGAAATATTAATGAGGAAGAGATAGAAGGATACAGTGAGGGTAAACTGGAAATATAAATGAAGAAGAGATAGAAGGATACAGTGAGGGTAAACTGGAAATATTAATGAAGAAGAGATAGAAGGATACAGTCAGGGGAAGTTCTTGACAGTGTTACATGTTGACACGGACAGCTGTCAGCATAACATCTGATGGATTATGTTGAAGATAGAGAAGTGGCGTAGAGAGCAATAGTCGCCCAAACCGGTCGGCAAGGCATTTGATGATAGTGTTGATATATGGGGTGACCAATAGACGTACGGTGAGTTGGTGGAAACATATTGAGCTAACGCTTGTCTGTTTCCTTTCCGCCTTCTGCAGACAGCTGGTCCGAGTTACAGACATACACAGACTCGGCCCTAACTCTGTCTACAGCCTTGACCACTTCCAACGACGGCACAGCTTCAGTGGGCCCACTTCTGGGCACCGATGTCTAAATGTTGTACCGTACAGTTCACAAATCAATATAGACAATCAGATATTGTAGTTTATGCCGTAATTTTTACAATCTGTATGTATGTATGTAGGTCGGTTTCGTTGTCTCTATGTGTCGGTATTGTTTGTCTGTCTTTCCGTTGGTCACTCTGCCTGGGTGCCTCCAATGTCGAAGTAATATTGTGCGTCCTTTACAGGACATTGCAGTCAACCACAGTGTTTATTGACTGCTTGTGATTTACTAGCCAATTTTACATAGACCAGTATGTGAAAGGAACGCACTAGGCCAGCAGATACTACAAGAGACAAGTCCAAAGAGAGGCAGGCGATGTGCTACATCTGGACAAGACTAGCTTCAGTCTGGGGACACGTTAGACGGGCAGTACGCGTGAAGAGCGTTGCGACAACCAGGAAGATTGAGATTATTAGAGACAGAGGTCGCATTGGGGACATTACTGCATGGGTAGGCAAAATGGCACACACAACCAGTGGTCCAACTATATCATGAATACAGACAGCGGTTGTGGGGGAGCATGATCGCCTGCCTTGTTCGACATAGCACATCGTGATGATCTATCCTTCCGTTCAGCCGCCCGCCCGCCTCTCTGTCCACGTGGCCATTGTATATGGTACCCGTCGTTGACTTCCAATGACAAAATAGGTTGGGAAATATAAATCAATCATAACAACCTGCTGCCAACCCCAATCTTTCTACCCAGCTAACGGAACAGCTACAAACCCACGCCGAACCAGAGAAACACGTGTCGTTGAGCCACTCTTGTCATTTTAGCCATTTTTTCGGCCACATTTGGCCGATGTTTTCCTTTTTTTCGATTATAGAAAACTGTGCACTCTTCCGACAGACGGGTCTATATAGTTCTGCAGTGAATAAGTGATTAGGGTTAGGGTTAGGGTTAGGGTTAGTTATATACAATTATTCACTGCACAACTATTTAGACCCGTCTGTCGGAAGAGTGCCGAAAACTGCATTAGCCTAAAGTCGCGACCTTTTACTAAAATATTTATCCAAAAAATGTTTTTCTTATGGCTCACTTGAAATTATATAATGTATAGTCTATTAAAAAATATAGCGTATGTTGTTTACTAATGTAATTGTTTAAGGACCTTCACTAATACCAACTGTTTCAACATTTGCATACGGCGGCATCTGTGGCATAAGGGTAGTGAACGCAGTTTGACAATACCGTCATACTGGAGTCATAGTAAGGCTCAGGCGACGAGGGAAAACATCTCGTTGCATTGAATTTCACAGTGATGTGAGTATCGGCCGTTCACGAAACAATGGGACACTACTGAACGTAAAGTTGCCTAGAGCATCTCTAACAGCCAATAAATGTGGGGGTTGATCGCGGCGTTCTGTACAGGACATGCATTGTTGTCATGTAGCAGGTTCTTTGTAGAACATCGTGTGCTGATCAGGGCGCGACGAAAAGCCTCTTGATCTCTAGCCATTTATCTCGCCTCGTGCACCCTCATACCCAAGGTGCCTGCACCCTCATACCCAAGGTGCCTGCAATGTCCCGCGTCCATCTTCATGCCAATCAACCCCTGACTCTCCTTTCGGAATGCTAGGCCGTCCATCACTGTTTCTTCGAACCTCTGTGACGTTAAATATGGCTAACGTATTTTAGTTTGGAGAACTTGGTGACAGCTGGCAAGATCGGGGGGAAGAGAACACAGGGAAGGCAGACAAGTAAATACCTGGATGGCTTGGCCGCGTGGTAAAGTCAAGATAAGAACACTGAGCTGATCTACTACTCTGGTGATCGCGTGAGAGGGCGAAACATGGCCGCTCACGCTTATCGACACGGCGCATGATGGGATGAGATTTTAGTTTCATGATACTGTTTATGAGTGAATGTTCTTTTAGAATGTACATATATTTCCTCTTCTTAGTCCACGATATTCTAAGAATTCTTCCGTAACATTTACGCTCAGAAGCCTCAATTTTCTTCTTTAATGATTGGGAAATAGTCCACGACTGGCATTCATATGTTGCCGCAGGAAAGATGCATGTCCTCAACAGTTTATTTTAATTGGTTTGCTGGTACTGTGCTTTAGGTTCTTGATACTGTTTAATCTCTGCGTTGCTATAGCTCGCCTGAAAGGTCTGGGTCTAACACTATTGGATGCCAGGAGACAAAGCTACTGACAGGACGTTAATATATTAAATATATTACCTAATGTTTAATGGGCCCAACTCCATCAAGGACTCCCAGGACCTTCTTGCCATTGACACCCTGACCAGACCGCCACTGGTGCAACTATCTTTATATCTTCGGGCGGAGGAGTACAACAGGACAAGCCTTATCCTGGTGCCAGGATATGAACCTAAAGACTAAATGTCATGAAAGGGCAGACCAGACCCTGGTCGGCAACAAGTCTAAGATCGAAGCTCAGACAGTTAGAGCATTGCTTTGCTTAGCCGGCATCTTCTGCAGCTTGTCTTGTTCCGGGTGTATTGGTGTTACCTTTCTTCTGGAGAAAACGAGGCAGGAGAGAGAGAGACAGAGAGGAAGAGAGAGAGAGAGAGAGAGAGAGAGAGAGAGAGAGAGACAGACAGACAGACAGACAGACAGACAGACAGAGATATACAGGCAACCCATGATCTCTACAATTCAGCCCAGGCTTTGTGCGTATGCCTGTTTTGAAGCTCAATATGAATATTATCGTTTGTCAAGACGGCAAGATGCTAGTTCAGTTTATATATATATATATATATATATATATATATATATATATATATATATATATATATATATATATATATATATATATATATATATATATATATATCCACGAATAGCCACGAATATATACATTATATGGCTCAGAAAGGAGAAACCTATAACTGATTTGTAGCCGTTTTCCGCGAAGGTGTCTTAGCTGGAAATAATCAATGTCATTTGGCAACTCAGTTTGCCTCAAGTGTGTTGTCGGCTGTACAAGTATGTTTGTATTCGATTCCCTGTGATTGTTTTCATCAATGAAAAGTTGTGAGAACCGTTCTAACGTGACTGTCTGTCTTTTGCGGGAAATTTAATTTGATTTTGTTTATAATATTCAAACGTGCGAATTTCATTCTCGCGAAAGATTACGCCATTTATGGCCGTGTAGGTATGTTGAATACTTTTATTATGTCGATAAATATCATAATTAGAATCATCACCACAGTTATATCATCATCATTATGTGCCATTCCGAGCGGTTTGTTCGATCAAGTTCCTCCACAACCGTCTGTCTACAGCTTTCTTGGTAAACTAGACCGCTGAGTCTTCCTTGCCACATTGCCAACCCATTGATCATGTTCTCTCTCTCTCTCTCTCTCTCTCTCTCTCTCTCTCTCTCTCTCTCTCTCTCTCTCTCTCTCTCTCTCCCTAATATCATCGAGCTTTCCTTTTGTCGCAACGTTCCTGAGACCATCCCCTATAATGTAACCATAAAATGCCTCCCTGATGTTGGTCATTATCTGATTGTTTACGGGCTGTTCCCCTGCAGTACTTACTTGAATACTGGTTTGAATATCGGGTCGTATCCACATGTTCGATTATTCTTCAAATATGTACTTGCATCTTACATAGAACCAGTTTGAACATACGCGGCGAGTCCTGGACAATTAGTAAACAGGCGGGAAAATCCCTGGAAGCCTTGGAGATGTGGTTTTATAGAAGGATGCTGAAAGTTAACTGGACAGCCAAACAGAGCAGGACGGTTTAGGGGAAGGACTTTGTGTGTGCGTGTGTGCGTTTTTACCCCCTCATATCCCTGACAGGACGTTGCAGTCAACATCAGCATTTTTCAGCTGCTGTTGATGTACTGGGCAAGATTACGTTCAGTAGTTTGCCATTGCTTTCTGAGCGACCGGCTCACATACCCCGTAAGTTACCAACGCGGCGAGAACCGCTACAGATTCTCGCGCAGGATACGTTACTCACGAGAATATACGGGATTACGGAAAAATTAGTTAACCTCTAGGCATTGGTTCCTCTTAAATACATGTATACGTTTGTGAGTGTCCGTATCATCATCATCAAGTGCCATGCCGATAAGCGTGGTCATGGTTTGCCGTCTGACACGATCACCAGAATCATGAATCAGTTCTGTGTTTTTGTCCCCATTGGCCACTGACCAATACATCCTGATATTATCTCGTTGCCGTCCCTTTTCTCTTTTCCCATTAATCTTGACAGTTGTCTCTAAATGTTATTGCTTCTTTCTCCTCATAACGTTCGCAATAAATTGTAACTGTGTACACCTAATTTGTCTAATCAATTTACGGGTTTCATTTCCTTCTGATTGGACTTTTTTTTCCCCAAATGTTGCATATCCCTTACAGGACGTTGCAGTCAACACCAGCATTTTTCAGCTGCTGTTGATGTACTAGGCAAGTCTTACATTCAGTAGTTTGCCGTTGCTTTCTGAACGACCGGCTCACATACCCCCGCAAGTTACCAGCGCGGCGCGAACCGCTGCCGAATCTCGCAGCTGCTGTTTTCCCCACGTGGATATACGGGATTACGAGCAATGTCGTTAACGCCCTTGGCCAGGGAGACCGGCTTGGATTTGCTCACTGGCTTTTCTGTCCGTCCAGGGTATTCTTGTCATGTTCCCCAGGAACCACATTTCCACTGCCATTAGGTTGTTTCTCACCTTGCCTACTTATTGTCCGTTTGTCATTACAATGGGAGAGCCTATATAGAAAGAAACGGGTATTATTTTATTCTATTTCTGGGGATCCATTTTAAAGATTGATACGTTGTGAAAAGAAACCATAGTAACACTGGATCTCCCCAAGGCGACGTCGTCATTTGAGGGGGGGGGGGGGGGGGGGTTGAATCTGCGGCGCGCCCATGATTTGTTCTTCAGCATCTTGAATTTCTCGGTTTTCTTCTACTCGAGGTTTAGAAAAGTCTGGAAGTTAACAATGGCCATACTTGCACGCCCTGCAAATCAAAACCTATGAACCGCCCGCGAAAAAAAGCACTGTAGGAAATATACAAGTTAACTTCGGAACAATAGCTAAAGAAACGCTGTGCTGTATTCTTTGTTATCATTTCAGTTTTTGTTGAAACGCCCAGATTTTATAATGAAGCGACTGTATGCTTTATTCTACTGTATCAATAGCTGCATTTCCCAGATTCAGAGGCAGAATGTATAAAAGAAAAGTGGAACAAAATAAATACCGTCTAAAATAGCTGCCCAACTAAGGGGTATCATGTTTCGGACTTCTTTCTTGCATTCCGGTGTCGCCATTCTCCACTTCCATAAAAGATTTCTATGGGACACGGGGTTTTGATGCTGTTTCTGAAAGCGTTTTTTCTTCTTTGACGTCCTGGCAGGTTTATGTGTTTGGATCAGAGTCCGGTGAGTTACCAACCGGTTCATGTTTCGTTTACCTCCAGGTTCTGGGACTTAGTTGAGTCTGATATTCATATAGTTGTGTCCTTGCTGTGGAGTTAGGATTCATATAGTTCTAATCCTTGCTGAAACCAGCTAGGAATTATCGATTTGTGAGTGATATCAGTGTTTATTCTTGGATATACTGTGTGTGGTTTCCTGTGGGATATCATTGTGTGTTCGTGGATACAATGTGTCTGGGTTTCTGTGAGATATCAGTGTGCGTTCGTGGATACATTCAGTGGATTACTATGTGATATCAGCGGTGATTTGTGAGTAATGTGAACAGTGATAGTACCGATTCTTGGATACATTTATTCCGTTTTGTGAACAAGTTCAGTGTTTATGCGTAATAGCAATGTGGCTTCATTTATAATTGCATTGCCCGTTGTATGCAATTTCATTCTAAATTTGTGAACCATATGTACTAAGTATGTTATCGTCAATGATGGTACCAGGTCAGCTTCGTGGGCAACATCATCTCCAATATCTTTAACATTAATCTTTTGCTCGTTCATATTTCGCGGCGATTGTTTCACACCTAGTTTTGCAATTCACAGGTCAGTGCATCCGACTTCGGTGTGCATTAGTGTAATGTTTACTTCCTCTAGACAGAGCAGGTGCCAGGCCACGGACACTATTTACCTCTGGGTCCCCGGGAAGGTTAATCCGGTCAACAAATGCCCGAAGATGTCAGATGTGCTGGCCTAGCGCTACAAGAACGCAGCTCTGCTGTAAACAGGCACAACGCAATCACGTCTGAAAACACTCTCCGGATGAACGCAGAAGAAGAAGATACCTCTGGGTATATTTTCTTAACTAACAATTTTGCCAGGGCAATATCTTTACGGCCTACTCTTTGCGATTTCCAACTGTTATGAGATTTCTAACATGCAAAACTTGCACATGGGGATCCTTGCATTACGCCCTCACCCGAGTAGGTTATTGACCCCATCCCACTACCCAAGAGATCAGTTGGATGTGTGGTATCATTAGATACTAATGGTTCTTGGAACCCCATACCTTCTGAGCATGAGGCGGGCAGCATCAACTCTCGCACACCTCTTCTTTTCTTTTAACGCTTTTACATCCAGTACAGCTTCGCGGCCACAGCATCTCATACACCTGTAACTATTGTAATACCAGTACAGCTTTGTGGCCACATCTTCTCAGACATCTGTAACTATTGTATTACCAGTACAGCCTCGTGGCCACAATTTCTCATACATCTGTAACTATTGTAATACGAGTACAGCTTCGTGGGTACATCTTCGTGGCCACATCTTCTCATACATCTGTAACTATTGTATTACCAGTACAGCCTCGTGGCCACAATTTCTCATACATCTGTAACTATTGTATTACCAGTACAGCCTCGTGGCCACAATTTCTCATACATCTGTAACTATTGTATTACCAGTACAGCCTCGTGGCCACAATTTCTCATACATCTGTAACTATTGTATTACCAGTACAGCTTCGTGGACACATCTTCTCATACATCTGTAACTATTGTATTACCAGTACAGCCTCGTGGCCACAATTTCTCATACATCTGTAACTATTGTATTACCAGTACAGCTTCGTGACCACATCGTCTCATACATCTGTAACTATTGTATTACCAGTACAGCTTCGTGGCCACATCTTCTCATACATCTGTAACTATTGTATTACCAGTACAGCTTCGTGGCCACATCTTCTCATACATCTGTAACTATTGTAATACCAGTACAGCCTCGTGGCCACATCTTCTCAAACATCTGTAACTATTGTATTACCAGTACAGCTTCGTGACCACATCTTCTCATATATCTGTAACTATTGTAATACCAGTACAGCTTCGTGGCCACATCTTCTCATACATCTGTAACTATTGTATTACCAGTACAGCTTCGTGGCTACATCTTCTCATACATCTGTAACTATTGTAATACCAGTACAGCTTCGTGGCCACATCTTCTCATACACCTGTAACTATTGTATTACCAGTACAGCTTCGTGGCCACATCTTCTCATACATCTTTTAACTATTGTATTACCAGTACAGCTTCGTGGCTACATCTTCTCATACATCTGTAACTATTGTAATACCAGTACAGCTTCGTGGCCACATCTTCTCATACATCTGTAACTATTGTATTACCAGTACAGCTTCGTGGCCACATCTTCTCATACACCTGTAACTATTGTATTACCAGTACAGCTTCGTGGCCACATCTTCTCATACATCTTTTAACTATTGTATTACCAGTACAGCCTCGTGACCACATCTTCTCATACATTTGTAACTATTGTAATACCAGTACAGCCTCGTGACCACGTCTTCTCATACATCTGTAACTATTGTAATACCAAGAGCAACACAATCTCATGTCTTCGTGTGTCCCAGAGATGTGTTGCTTAACAAATTCAGTGCCAAACAACACATAGGTTTATATCAAATAAAGATGGATGGCAGAAAATGGTTAATAGGGGTGTGTCACAGTTCTGAGTTTAGAGTTCTTAATGTGGTAACAGACACATGGCATTATATAACAAATTAAATGGGAGTTGCATAAGGAAAACTATGTTATTGATACTTTAACTATAGTTTGATTTATAAACCCATGGCAGTTACGGGAAGTTTGAATAGGACGATTTATCATCCCATGACACTTAATCAGTTAACAAATAATACTTTTGGTCAGTACTAGTCAAAGTGATAACTGGCACAAGCTACGTTAAAGTGAGAGGACCGCAGCATTTACAGTAGCAGCAAAGAAACAATAGGCAAAATTAATAACTACGTGAACCTGAAGGAGCAGCTCACTGAAAATGGTTACTTCACATAGTCACTGATAAAAGAACAAAATGTCAAGCAAGAACGGGAGTCAAAGGATAATAAATCCCAATCTGACGGGTCCTCAGTCCTCTAAGGGCCACTCAAGAAAACGCTACACTAGGGGGTGGGTTGGGAGGCGGGTGCGCGCGCGCACGTGTATGTGTGTGTGTGTGTGTGTGTGTGAAACTGATAAAGACGGAAGAATAGGGAGAACAAGAGCGTGTACAACATAAGAGGGAAATCCGGCACCCTCATACAGCAGAGAGGCCACTTATGAAAGGTATATCCAGCAGCAACGGAACAACTATCGAGGATGCCGTCGGCGAAGGAAGGAATGGAGGATAATGGGAAAGAAGAACTCTGCCAGGCATGCATCAGTGGAAGGCGTCTAACGCACAAATGCCCAGGACAATTTAAACCTCACTATGAACCATCAATTATAACCAAGGTTGCTAAAGCTGCTTGAACGAGGTGGAAAGTTTCCTTTTTTTTTTTTCTCTCTACAAATCGGAATTGGAATCGGAAGCACAGCATACACAGACTGGCTGTGATTAAGCCTAGGTGGGTAAAATTTCCTCCACAGGTTTTAAGTATTAGATTGTCGACATACTGCAACTCACCCCTTTCTCTCACCCATCAAATCTAGTTATAAAATGTGTTTTGGCTTTGCAGTATTTATCTGCATAGCCATCATACATCTGCATGCTAGAGCAGAAAAGAAATGAATACATGATTGGAAAAGTTCCACGAGAAAGCATATCTCAACTGTCGTTAATCCCTGCTCGCTTCCTAAATTTTGATCATTAAGCGTTTTCAGAGATAGCTTTGTGTTGATTGTCATAATGGTATTAGAAAGTAAACAGCAAATAAATTATGGGCTTGATTGCGACTTCCTATACAACTAACTTAATTGCATTCAGCGCCTAAAATAATATATAACTGTAAATCCAATCTGTTTCTAGCTGAGGCTTAACAAGTCAAGGACACGAACAGAAACATACCAGGTCTCGCCCTTGTGGGCTCGACCAGAATAGAGGGGTGGCATTCTGATTATTTCTTTTACCATACCACGCCAGCCACATAAGATGTCTATTCACCCCCCCCCCACTCCCCACCGTGTACACTTGACAGAACCATGGAGTATTTCAAGGGTGATGGGGGTTTACACATTCACATGATCACTTTCTAATAATGTCATTGTCTATGCGAATTTCATCATCACATTTCAGATGGTGTGTTATCGAGACTCACGAGTGAAGCAAATATTAACGTCACGTAATTACTTCTAAAGTCGGAGTGGGTTCACCTGATGGCGAGGGACACTGTTAATAGGTCAAGCTGATCCACACGTAAAATTCTGTCCAGCACTACTAGTAGTAGTGTGTAAGGACTACGCTTGAGTTCAAAGCGAGAGAAAACAAAACACACACTTAAGAGATGACATTGGCCTGCCACTGACTACCTCACCCCATAGAAAACTTTACCTGCAAAATCCAAACAATCATGAAGGAGTCCATAAAAGTCTTGGCGCGAATTGTTTGAGGAACAATAAAAGGAGGAGGAAGAAGAAGAGAAGAAAACACGTTTTAGATAGGAAAAAAAAAACGGTAGGTAACACAAAGCCCTAACTTTTTAAATGCTTCGAATCGCAAAAAAAAAAAAAAAACATTAAAAAAATTCGGCTACCCCGCCTTGTTCAGACGGCGAAACTGTCTTTGAATACTGCTGGTTTATTGAATATCATGTGTCCTAAACTATGCCCAAACACAAGGTACGATTATATATGCATTAGCTATGTTTATATGAGAATATGGTCTCATCTCATTTCATCCCATCATGTTCCTCTTGTACCTTGCGGTGTCGAGGTGAAGTATAAACTTCGTGAGAGTGCCCGATCATGGGCTTCGTATATCGATATTCCCATGGACTCTGCTATTCCCTCTATCCAACGTTTACGTATGGTAAACACATTTATAAACGATATGATTGGTAATTTGCCAAGGTATTGGAAACAATTGTTGCTGTTCAGCTGCAAATATTCTTGAAAAGGGAAAATCTAATCCCAAGAGGGCAAGGAAAGAAACCTGGTCAAACGCAGCAACATTTGCTTGTGATGTTTATGAGGGGTTCCAGAATAGACTGGGAAAAATGGCAGCAACACTGGATCTTGAGGATCTACAAAACAGAGTCAGATATGGTCTCTTAATGCAGACTCTTATGGAGATGAACGTTAGTCCATGGGGGTGAATTGGATGGCAGTTAGCATCTACCTGCATTCTCGTGCTCGTGGTCGTAGGGTTGCTCTCTGCTTAGGTTCATGGACCTCGCAGGTGTCCATTATTACCCGGGGATTATCATAAGGGTCTGCAATACCGGCTGTATACACACGCAAGACTGCAAGCATTGAAGCACCCAGGATTGGAAAGGTACTGACATTTGCAGATGATGTCCTTGCGTATAGGCAGGGGAGAGACAGGATGCAAATAGCCAAGAGACAGTAAACAAAGTCATCAACTGATGTACAGAGATATGTCTTGTCGTTTAACCCAGATAAAGCGGTCTGTGTTATGGTGCTCTCTGGACAATAGGATTGTTAAGGCTGACGTCCCGCATCTTAAAATAATAGGCAAAGTGTTAACAGAGAGAGTAAGCTGAGGTACCTGGGAATCACCTTTGAAAGAAGCCAATCATACACGGATCATGCGGAAGCAGCTGTTACAAGATCTAAGAAGCGACGTAGTGTGCTGAAGAACATGGCAGCAATGGAAGTGGAGCAAAGAATGTTTTTCATTCTCTATCAACATCTGATTCTCTCAGTAATTGAGTATGGATTGGCACTGATCACAGTGTCAATGAGCCCGCATGTCAAACCACATACAGAATAAAGCTATATAGGTAATAGTGGGATGCACAAAGGACATGTCAGTAGTGTGTATGCGGTACATCCTAGGATTTCCCATAATTGCAGACAAGCTCAGGGTAAAAGAAGTGCCTGTGGACATGTTTGGTGCAGGAGAGCCTGGCATATAATACCATAACATCTATTGGAGGTGGAGGCAGTCATGGCGGAGTTCCACTGGCTGGAGGACAAACAGCACATGTATGTCGTGATTGTAATGGACTCACAACGTTTGATGAGAAAGGCGAAGACAGGCATGCATCGGACAGAGTGTCAGGTTTCATTAAAAGTCAAAACTGGAGAGCTTCTGTTGAATTTTTTCCCTAGGACATGATGGTGTTTTGGGAAATGAGCAGATGGACAGATTGGCTGGGTCAACACCAATTAGTGGAGTATTGGTACATGATAAGGCAGATATGGCGGGGCCCTTTTGGAATCGTGTGTATAGTGCAGAAGTTAGATGATCATCACGGCTTGGAAAGAATGACGCTGCAGTGAGTGACCAGAGGATCTGGCCGAGACTCGGGACTCCGGGGAAAGGCCAGACAGGCATATAATCTGACTGCTACTGGTGCCTTTAGAATTGGGACTCTTCGCTGGCTGTTGCAGATGATTGGGTAAATGAGGGAATATCCTGAGTGTTGTGATGTTGGCTCTGGACTCAACTCAACTCAACTTGTCATTAAGTTTAGAACCAATGTTGTACACACCTGGTAGGCAGGATCCACAAGTTGCCTTTAAGTAAATAAGAGTTAAATACTGAAAAGTTGGTCTGAGGCCAGAAATATTGGAATGCGGAAGAAGAAAATGAGTTGCACGCATCAAACATATACATATATAGTTCGTAGTCACTGAAGGTGAAAAGAAAGGACTTAAAACTAAACACACAACACAAGTTATGGCCATAGTAAATAAACAGCAACTAACGTACAGTGACCTCAAACGGGCTAACATTGAATCAAGTAGAGAGTTTAAATGTGTCTCCTTTTGCCCATTATCCCCTATTGGAGCATAGGTCCTCAACCAACTCACTCCTAAAGCCCTCCTATCTCTAGTCACTCCATGCAGCCCTGCCCTTGTCCTTACCATACTGTTCATCTCAGTTTCTACTTCTCTTCTCCATGAGTTTTTAGGTCTTCCTCTATTTCTTTTGCCCTGCAGATTCCAGACCAAACCTTTTCTAGTTATACTACTCTATGGTTCTCTCAATGGATGTCCTATCCAGCGAAAGCGTTTTTGTTCTTCATCTCTTGGTTCATTGGTATTTGTCTAGTTGTGTCCATGAGCTCCACATTGGTGATTTTGTCATACCATTATATTCCTTCTATTTTGTGCAGATACTAGACTACTGTATAGATGTGAATTATGGACACTAAATAGAGAGTAGAAAAAACTGGAAACACCAGGTTGTGGCTTCTTTGTCGGATGCTAAGAATCTTGTGGAGGACTAAGAAAGCAAATAAATAAATATAAGGAAGTCACCGTGACATAGTGGCTATGCCGTCTGGTTCTTTTCTTTTCACAATTTTCATTTCTATGTTTCTCAAAGTCTTTCTGTTCATTTGTCATTTAATCTTCTTTTCTGGTTTGGTTATTAAAAGTTTGTTTTGACTTAGTTAATTTTATCTCATTTCCCTTTGTTTCTTTAAATGTTCCACTTGTTAGATCTTCATCCTGTTCTTCTTCTCTCCTCTCATCAATTCCTGAACTGATTTTTGACTATGTGATCTTTTATAGTAATGATTATGGCAGTGGTAATGGTGGTTGTTATGGTAATAGTTTTGTTTGCATGCATGTGTGTTTTTTGGCCAAGGTTCACTTTAATTGCACATTGATGTCTTCACACGATGCATGGAACCACGTCTGCTTCAGTTAGAGACCCTCACCATAACCTCTAAGTCACAACTATTTTATAATTTATGATAGTGGTAATTTGTAGTAATGAATGGTAGTAATTAATGTGGTAGTATGATAATGATTTAGTAATGACTATGATAGTGGTTATCATAATGATTGTATAAATTAATGACTGTGGTAGTGGTAACGGTGGTAATTATAATAATGCTTGTGGTAATGACTATCATAGTGGTATTACTGGTGGTTATGATAATGATAGTATTAATGATTGGTAGTGGTTAAGGTGGTGGTTACGGTAATAATGGTAGTAATAATTATGGTAATCGTCTTGGTTTTAGTAATGATTGCAGTAGTGACTTAGGTAGTGATAATTGCGGTTGTTATGATTATGATTGTAGTAATGACTATGGTAGTGATAATCATGATGGTGGTTATGGTAATTCCATGGAATGATATGGAATGTGTGTTGTTATGTTTATAAAAGTCATCAGTGTATGTTACATGTTATGTGCTTTTGTTTCACATTTTCAGGAAGGGGTTGGTGGAACTGGCAAGTAACTACAACAACAGCACTAAGAGTAATCTAATCCAAGAGGAGTGGATATACAGTTATCTGATACCTGTTCCAAAGCCTGCAGAAACCACACAGAATTTTCAGTATATCAGGTAATAACCATGCAGAACACGATAGGCACGCTTGTGGAGACAATTGCCAGAAAACTATCCTGCTGTCTTGAGAGGCGAAGTCTCTTTCCATCTACCCCAGGAGGATACTGTCCATCTAGAGAAACGTGGGGTAATGCGACAGTTTTTGCCATTACATGAATGGAAGCTTCTACTAAGGTATTGTGACATGTGCTGCAGAAATTAGCCTGAAGGTTGCATACAACAAAGCACCATAGGATTTTAAAAAATGATCCAGTTTCTTGAACCCAGTAAGAGTCCACTACCTCTTATCTGAGTATTTGTGGCCATCTTACAGGAAAAGGAAGTGTTTAAATGTGGAAGTTGGATCTCTGAACCAATCACAATACACCCTGCCTTGCTACAGCGATGATCCTGATCGGTGTTATTCAACGCCTACGCAGTGAAAATCTCAAACAAGCATATCACTGGACGGGGAGGACACTGTAATATACTGAGGATGTTTTGGTGTATCCTAATGGTAAAGGCCAGAAACAGGTTGCTGGAGAACTTCAGACAGAATTAGACTGTATAACTATTTGGTGAAGGGAGGTATGTACATTGGTCAATCCAAAGAAGGCAACTGTGACATGGTTCTTGGGTTCCTACTGAATAACCATTTTGTCAACATTCCAATAAGTGAATGTTTGGAGGTTGTGGAAAGACTCATGCAACAAAGTATCTGGGAGTGCTGTTTGATTGTAGTTTGATACTGGTCACATAAATATCTACGCAGATGGTTGTGTTGGTCGACATGTGAGGAGCCCATGGGGGTTTCATTGTTCAAATCTGTGGGAGAACTGTGAATGACATTCGGGTATCTTTGCCTTGAACATCAAGTAGTTTGACTATGGGACTCAAAGCTTCAACTAAAATAATAGTCTGGCTGGAGGCGGACTTTCACCCTGGCATGCTTTCTCGTTACCGCTGTGAGTTTGTACGAGGTGGGCCAGGCCTGATAACAGTGGATTAACTCTTTGAGGAGGTCAAGACTGACAAATATCGTCATTTCATTTCCTGGACAAAAGAGGACAAACTGATAGGCTTCTTGAGGACATCAGATAAGCTATGGTGTATGCCGATATCATGTCTGCCCTCAAAGAGGTTGGGTGATTAAACGAACAAATCAAGTGATTATTGTGAAACTACAACTTCGACCACACTGCAAGAAATTATGTCAGAAATGGTTAAGCCCTTTGAAAGCACTATGCAGGGACCCAAAGAAAAATAATAAACCAACACAGAACTTGCGTTGTCATTCGGTACACAGTGAGGGAGATACTGAGAAGTAGATGCTAGGATATATGGGCTGATGGTCTGATGTGCAGTGAGGATGTGTGGACTGATGGTCTGATGTGCAGTGAGGATGTATGGGCTGATGGTGCAGTGAGAATGATTTGTTGACTGATGAACTAGTGAGCCATATTCACCATCAGAAATCCAGATCTTCTGCTGTTGAACCAGTTCTACAATTAATGAATTGACTAATTCTTGATATTCTGCAGTATAATATGTAGCCAGATCTACCATCAATAGGCCAATAAGCCATTCTACCATCAGTAGGCCAATGAGCCAATCTACCATCAGTAGGCCTGTGAGCCAATCTACCATCAGTAGGCCTGTGAGCCAATCTACCATCAGTAGGCCTGTGAGCCAATCTACCATCAGTAGGCCTGTGAGCCAATCTACCATCAGTAGGCCTGTGAGCCAATCTACCATCAGTAGGCCATTAAGCTAACCTACCAACACTGAGCCATTGTCTTCAACCAGTAGTCAGATCTATGTGGTTGAACTAGATCTATTACAAGCGAATTAACTCATTTTATTGTCTATTACTGCACTATAGAATTCACCCATTCAACCAGTTATAAAATCAGAAAGCCAATATCTACTACCAGAGAGCCAGCCATAATCTTCACTAGAGAGCCAATATCTACTATCAGAGAGCCAGTTTCTATCACTAAAGAGCCAATATTTGCTACCACAGAGCCACTACTACCACCACTGAGGTGGAATCAACTCATCTTTATCCACCTTTCTACTCTAAGAAGCCATTGTGTTTGGTATATGTGGCATCATGCAATAAATGGCATCTGAAATGATTGAAAGAGTCTTTTCCCGTAGCTGCAAACTTTCCTGCAACCTTAGGTGTCTTGGAGAATGTGATTGAACATTAGAAGGGAAAATGCTTAACCAAGTCAATAAACTCAAATATTTGGAGGAAATCATGTTATCAGATGGACGATGAGTGACAGATGAAGAGCAGAATACCCGAGTAAAAGCTGCATTTCAGAAGATGAAACGTATATTGTATAATAAGGCATTCTCATTTAATTTCAGAAAGGGTACTGAAGTGGTATACATTGAATCTGTTTTGCTGTATGACAGTGAATCTTGAAATGTGCTTAGGAAGAGTTTAGAGGCAACAGAGATGTGGTCTGAGACGAATGTTACAAAAGCCTTGGATGGCCAGAGTAACTAACAATGATCGCTTGGAAGAGGATAATGAACATAGAACATTATACCCAACTGTAAAAAAAAGATACAAAAGCATTCTTTGGTTATGTGATGAAATGAGAGGCGCTGAAAAAAATTGTGACGACTGAAAAGATCAGCGTTAGAAGAAGCAGCCCGAGAGAAATGATGTTGGATAGTTTAAGATGATGGCATAGAGGAATATCAGCTGTAGATTTGATCCAAAACACCACGGACCAAGATCTGTGAAGAGACGAGAACAACTACACCACTTTGCGGGGCAAAGGATGATGATGATGATGATGATGATGATGATGATGGTTGTGATTATGATGATGTTGAGCAGCTTAGTACAGTGGAGCATTTGGTGTCAGGTGGGAGCGACAGATTCAAAAACTACGCTGTCTACAGTTCTCTAAATGTATGGAATGTACTGGAAAAGTCAGGTAAGTTTTTGTTTCTTTCTGTCTTTGCTGTTTTTGTTTGTTGGATATATGTAAGGTGTATATGGATGTGCGTGTGTGTGTATTTTAGTGAGGATGCAATCATTAAGTTGATGTTCTTGCTGTCTCTCTAAATTCAGTTGTAGTTATGGTGTTTTCATAAAACCCATCATGTTTCATTTTAGTAGTAATTTTAAATGTTTTTAAATTTAAATAAACACCTTGCGTGTTTTCATTCTTTGTCCACTCTTCTGTCTACCTATTGCCTGTTTGTGTATGTTTGATCTCTGTATCTATATTTGCACATACCTAGCTTCTATGTCTGTCTTAATGCTTACTGTCTTTCAGTGTGTCTGTATATTTGTTCTACCTGTCTGTCTGAAATGAAGTTCTGAGATGCGAGAAAAAAACTACAAATAAGCACATTCCAGATTCGAATTGCTGCCTCAACATGATACTTTCATCAGGCAACATACCGGCATCTACATATCCTCAGACATCTGTCTGTTTACTATTTGTCCTGTAGTTTCATTTTTTATTTTCCTCGTTTGTCTTTCTAACTGCCTGGCTGAATATTAAACAACTTATTTATAACAATATAAAGAGATCAATTTAACTCACTGAAACAAGCTATTGGTAAAGTCTGATGAAATATTTTAGCTTTAATGTCACAGTTTACACATTAAGTGACATGACTACGGTTTTCTCTGTGTAGTTCCAGTTTTGTAAGTTAGTGTAATCTATAGGATGTTCAGCTGACAAAAGCATTAGCCTGGTCAGACACGGGTTCAGTGCCAGCTCTCGTTATTTGCTTAGGGAGGGAAATACTGGTCCCCTATGTCCTCCGTGCACTCAGGCTTGCTAAAATGTCCCGGTCACAACACCTCACATTCCCACGGCAGGTTGGTTCCTACTACGGGACAGGTTAATTGTGTTTGCTCCAGTTTTGCTGTCATAATCTCTCTAGTAACCAGTGTCTACGTCTGTCATCTAGGGGTTACAATGTCACAATTTCCCTGACATAATCTCTCTAGTAACCAGTGTCTGTCATCTAGGGGTTACAATGTCACAATTTCCCTGACATAATCTCTCTAGTAACCAGTGTCTACGTCTGTCATCTAGGGGTTACAATGTCACAATTTCCCTGACATAAACTCTCTAGTAACCAGTGTCTACGTCTGTCATCTAGGGCTTACAGTGTCACAATTTCCCTGACATAATCTCTCTAGTAACCAGTGTCTACGTCTGTCATCTAGGGGTTACAGTGTCACAATTTCCCTGACATAATCTCTCTAGTAACCAGTGTCTACGTCTGTCATCTAGGGGTTACAGTGTCACAATTTCCCTGACATAATCTCTCTAGTAACCAGTGTCTACGTCTGTCATCTAGGGGTTACAGTGTCACAATTTCCCTGACATAATCTCTCTAGTAACCAGTGTCTACGTCTGTCATCTAGGGGTTACAATGTCACAATTTCCCTGACATAAACTCTCTAGTAACCAGTGTCTACGTCTGTCATCTAGGGCTTACAGTGTCACAATTTCCCTGACATAATCTCTCTAGTAACCAGTGTCTACGTCTGTCATCTAGGGGTTACAGTGTCACAATTTCCCTGACATAATCTCTCTAGTAACCAGTGTCTACGTCTGTCATCTAGGGGTTACAGTGTCACAATTTCCCTGACATAATCTCTCTAGTAACCAGTGTCTACGTCTGTCATCTAGGGGTTACAGTGTCACAATTTCCCTGACATAATCTCTCTAGTAACCAGTGTCTACGTCTGTCATCTAGGGGTTACAGTGTCACAATTTCCCTGACATAATCTCTCTAGTAACCAATGTCTACGCCTGTCATCTAGGGGTTACAGTGTCACAATTTCTCTGACATAATCTCTCTAGTAACCAGTGTCTACGTCTGTCATCTAGGGGTTACAGTGTCACAATTTCCCTGACATAATCTCTCTAGTAACCAGTGTCTACGTCTGTCATCTAGGGGTTACAGTGTCACAATTTCCCTGACATAATCTCTCTAGTAACCAATGTCTACGTCTGTCATCTAGGGGTTACAGTGTCACAATTTCCCTGACATAATCTCTCTAGTAACCAATGTCTACGTCTGTCATCTAGGGGTTACAGTGTCACAATTTCCCTGACATAATCTCTCTAGTAACCAATGTCTACGTCTGTCATCTAGGGGTTACAGTGTCACAATTTCCCTGACATAATCTCTCTAGTAACCAGTGTCTACGTCTGTCATCTAGGGGTTACAGTGTCACAATTTCCCTGACATACAGAGATGAGAGTTTTAAATAGCTGCGGGTGATTTGTAAGATTTCTTTGCATTGATTGATTGATTGATTGATTTAGGAACCGACTTCACAGCATTCGGGGCATTCCCATTGATTTCTATGGTATGAAGTGTCTGCCGTTTAGAAAGCAGTGGTCAACTACTTAACATTAAATTGCCTTGTAAATCAGAAAATGTCAAACAAAATTGCGAGGGTTGACTGCAACATCATGTATAGAATATGCAACTAACTTTAAGGTAACCAGTGCAGCAACAAAGACGCATTCTTTCTGGTATGAAGAACATTAAGTCATGCAAGTGCATTTGCATTTGAGCTTAATCTATGCTAGGAAGCGCATCAAATATTGACCAGTGGCTACAGCCGAACACTTTTATGAGCTCTTAAAGAACACCAGAGTTCGCATGATTTTTCTCTTGGGTCTTTACTTAAAGGAGGCTTATATCCCCCCCCCCCCACACACACACCATCAGCCACCAATACCAATTATGGCCTCTCAGCCTTTGAGTGCACTCTCTTAATAATGTACAACCAGTCAACATTTAAGGCTCATATTTCTAAGAGTTTGTGATGGGAAGTAGGTATTTGTAACTTTTGCTTTGCTTTTAATTATTTGTCCTGGTTAAAATTTTCAGCTATTCTTTCTACCCATATACAGCACCAAAAACAGTTGGCTGCAGACTCTTTACATGACATTGCTTTCAACCCCAGCATTTATTGGCTGTTTCTGATTTACTGGGCAATTTTATAGTCATTAATTTTCCAGTGCTTTCTGAACGACGCCTCATACCATCAAAATTAACAAAAATTTCTCAAACACCTTCAAACATTTGTTTTTCAAACACCTTCCAGATCACCCATGGCTGATTTAGAACCTTGAAACGGTATTGTCGTGGAATTGTGAAACTGCACGTCAGTATCCCTTAAGACACAAATGCTAGTTTAAAACGTTGCGCTATTGTCGTGGAATTGTGAAACTGCACGTCAGTATCCCTTAAGACACAAATGCTAGTTTAAAACGTTGCATGTCCTTTGCTGGACGTAGCAATCAACCCAAGCAACATCTTGTCTTACTTGGCAATACATTTAGTAGTTTGCCAGTGCTTTCTGAACGAGAAGTGTTGAATTCCAACTGACCAGTGTAAGGGATATATAACCTCAAATCAACTACATATTGATTCCAAAGAGATTCAGATGCCGTTTACTGAAAAGCTTCACCAGGAGCAGACTGGTTGATCATATGTCAGTTGTAGGAAAGATTAGATTTAAACTTCAGACTATAAAGAAGACCTCATAAAACATCAAGACAGTCCATCATTACCTTACAGGGACACATAAATTAGGGAAAGATCAATGTTACTATTCACCCATGTGTTACTGGGGCCTATAAGGGAAGCAGAAAACAGTAACACTGTAACTTACCTGCATGTTTTAAGAAGCGACTAAGGAAGGTTGGCGTGGGGCTGGTTACTTCATAGCAGAACATAATAGATGCAAAATCCACCCATTCATGACATCGTCTAAGAAGAAGGAAAGAAGAGCAGTCAACCACGCTGAAAGGCCCCGGTTCTTCTAGAAGTATGATACGATGTAGAAAAAGCCGTACTGAGTCTGGATTGACGATTAAATGAAGTGCTCACATTATTAGTTGGTGTGTAATTCTCTATAACTTACCGTATAATTTGCTTAGCGATTCCATGCATCATATGGTTGTGAGTATAAGTTTATAGTTTTGCCAGGGATAATGATTAAATAGAAGATGATTTACTAACGCTCGGGAAACCATTCAGTGGGAGGAAATGGTTGATGAATGCCCGTGAAACCATTCAATGGGAGAAAATGGTTGACGTACGCCCGTGAAATCGTTCAGTGGGAGAAAATATTTGACGAACGCTTGTGAAACCATTCAGTGGGAGAAAATGGTTGACAAACGCCCGTAAAACCATTCAGTTGGAGAAAATGGTTGACGAACGCCCGTTAAACCATTCAGTGTGAGAAAATGGTTCACTAACAACACCTGAGAATGCATCCAGTGAGGAGAAAATGGTTCACTAACACCTGAGAATGCATCCAGTGAGAGAAAATGGTTCACTAACACCTGAGAATGCATTCAGTGAGAGAAAATGGTTCACTAACACCTGAGAATGCATTCAGTGAGAGAAAATGGTTGACTAACACCTGAGAATGCATTCAGTGAGAGAAAATGGTTGACTAACCATTCATCATCAAGTGAAAACCCGACTGGTGTGGGCGATCATGCTTCTCCACAAATTACAATCTCCGACGGCATGGATTAGTTCATGTTTTGACTCCCTTCTATGCCATGACACAAGACTGTCAAGAATTTTATCTCGCTGTTGTCCACTATCTCTTTCCACAATATTTCCTGTTGTCACAACACGTTCCAGTATTTGTCTTCTCGTAACGTGGCCAACAATTAATAATGTTTGTGATAAGTTGTCTTTGCGACTTGGCCTTCCTGATACCATTGAAACCATTGAGTGGTTAAAAATGGTTGACTAACACCCGTGAAACCATTCAGTGAGAGAACATGATTGACTAGCGCCCGTGGAGCATAGTCTTTACTTCAATTGTGTGTCTAGCCCTGGCATTATCACTCACACTGTAGTCTCTGTGCCATAGTTTACACCGTGTAGTCTTTAGTAATAAATTCAAAGGTATTGATGGGCTCACATAGAAGTAAAGAAAAGAAATAGGGTTAAGAGAAGCCATTATTTTTCATTGAAGTCTTGACATCATTGTTTCACACCGAGGAGTCTTGGCGTAGTCAATTAGCGCCAAGGACCGAATATCTGGTTTATCTTTGCCTAATGTCACGGAAGCCAAAGTTTGAGCCTGTCTATGAGATCTGCATCACTACTCGTCTACTCTAGAATAATCTTGGGGTGTTTCCATATGTGACATAAAACGCAGTTAATGCCTGTTTGCCACTCACGGCTTCTTTCTTTCTTTCTTTCTTTCTTTCTTTCTTTCTTTCTTTCTTTCTTTCTTTCTTTCTTTCTTTCTTTCTTTCTTTCTTTCTTTCTTCCTTCATCTCTTTCTCAACTCGCAGTTCATTTAGGTTGATTCAAAGTTATTCATTCATCTTGTTAGTAGTCATTTGATTGCTGTGTCTTCCATTTCTTACGCGTGCAAATAATTAGATATCACTGAAGATGGAAGATTATGCTCAGTTACTTGAAAGTGTACAACCACAGAACTGACCTAATAAATCGACCTAAGGTTGGGTTGATGGTAATAGTAACATCTGCAAAAGACGTGCAACATTTTAACAAATAATGCTTTAGAGCTAAATCACCGGCTCCATGGCCAAGGGTTTGGGACGCAGTTCGTAATCCCGCATACCTGCGTTCGAAACACAGCTGTGCTGTTTTTTTATGAAATGGTATGGGTGCCGGTCGTTCAGAAAGCAATGGCAAACTACTGAATGTAAACTTGTCCAGGAATCACGAACAGCTAAAAATGCTGGGCTTGACTTCTGCGTCCTGTAAAGGATATGCAACAACTTTTAGAGCTAAATCATCTAAGAGAGATAACTGTGAAAATCGTTCACTTTGGTGTGTCTGATGTCCTTTGCAAGTCATGTAGAGGGAGTTACAGTCACACCAACTCTCCTATTGACTGTTTGTCATTTACAAACGCAGTTTTTGGTTCAGTAGTTTGGCTTCGTGGCTTAGAGGTTATGACTTTTCTCCGTAATCTCGTATACTCTCGTGGGTAACGTGATGACGGTGAGAATCAGCAGTGGTTCGAATCGCGTCGGTAACTTACGGGGTATGTGAGCCGGCCGCTCAGAAAGCAGTGGCAAACTACTGAGCGTAATCTTGCCAAGAAATCAACATACAGCTGAAAGATGCTGGTGTTGACAGCGATGTCCTGTAAAGGATATGAAAAAAAAGTTTGTCATTATACCGGCTCCGTGGCAAAGGAGGTACGGACGCAGTTCGTAATCCCACAAATCACATTCAAAACACAGCTGCGTTGGTTTTCTAATGAAATGTATGGGTGCCGGTTGTTTAGAAATCAATGGCAAACTACTGAACATAAACTTGCCCAGGAATCACGAACAGCTAAAAATGCTGGGGTTGACTGCTACGTGCGTAAAGGATATATAACTAACTTTTAACTAGTTTGTCATTGCTTTCTGAACGAGTAGTCAACATTTATGTCGTTTACAACCCCTACTGAACAAAAACTTGGTGGGCTCTACCGTAGACTCTATCTGCTTGCTTGCTTGTTGGTGTCTCTCTCATTGCTTGTTGTTCAGTGTGTGTTTATTTTGTTGCAGCATATCATTGTCTTGCGTCATGTTATTTACGACAGTATCTTACTTTTTAAAATATTTCTTTACTTTAATCTCTCATGTTCTTTTGTCGTGTATTCGTTGTGTGTGTGTGCGTGCGCACGCGTGCGTGCGTGCGTGTGTTTTTAAAAAAATTTTAAATCCGTCTTTTGGTTTATTTGGAGAGTGCAGAGTGTAATCCCATAGCACGAATTTTATTTTCTGATGCCATTTCATCACTAGACTCTGTAAGTACAGTTGTTGTAAGTACCATTGTTGTAAGTACCCATTGTTGTAAGTACTCATTGTTGTAAGTACCCATTGTTGTAAGTACCCATTGTTGTAAATACCCATTGTTGTAAGTACCCATTGTTGTAAGTACCCGTTGTTGTAAGTACCAGTTGTTGTAATTACACGTTGTTGTAATTACACGTTGTTGTATGTAACAGTTGATGTGAGCACAAACTAATGAGAGCCCAGGGTTTTACCCCCACATGATATTAATTTGAAGGTGATTGTCAGTTGTCCATATGGGGTAATGGCTCAAATTGTACTCTCCAATTTATCAAATCAATCAATCATGTGCCATGCCGGAAAGCGTGGGCGGTCACATGACTCGCCATTTCACTCGATCACCAGCGTCGTGGATCAGCTCAGTGTTCCTGTCTCGTCCATGCCATGTGGCAAAGCCATCCAGGTATTTTCCTCTCAGTCTTCCTCTTGGTCTGTTCCCTTCGATCTTGCCAGTTGTCACTAAGTTCTCCAATCCATTTCTTCTCATAACATGTCCAAAAATTTTGACTGTCTACGTCTAATTTCTCTAATCAATTTACGATTGTCATTTGTCTCATGTAGTACTTGGTCATTGGTGTTTCTATCTGTCCATGGTACTCTTTGCATTTTCCTGAGAAACCACATTTCTGCAGCCATCAGATGTTTTTCAACTTGACTGCACATTGTCCAAATTTCACATCCATACAAAAGAACAGGCTCTATGTAGCACCTCAA
Source organism: Cepaea hortensis (assembly GCA_963921405.1). Lineage (NCBI taxonomy): Eukaryota > Metazoa > Mollusca > Gastropoda > Stylommatophora > Helicidae > Cepaea > Cepaea hortensis. The sequence goes on along the minus strand of OY992883.1, from coordinate 74,960,079 downwards.
CACTCTTTTTCTCGTTTCAGTTGACATCTATTTATTGGTCAGAATGTTTTTTTTTTATCTTGCTAAAGGCTACTTTCGCCATGGCGATTCTTGTTCTAATCTCTTCAAGGCATCTCCCATCAGATGTTATGACTGTTCCGAGATAATTGTATCTATTCACTTGTTGAAGAATATTCCCATTTACTTGTATATTACATTGTGGTACTTCGTTCTTCCTAGTGACGACCATAACCTGTGTCTTTTTACAATTTAATTCTAAACCCAGCTGCTCACTGTGTACAACAATCGCATCTACTAATTGTTGCAGATCCTGCACATTGTCTGCAATCAATACTGTATCACCTGCATATCTAATGTTATTGATGTTTCGTCCTCCAATGCTGATTCCATTTATATCTTCTACATTTCTGAAAATATTTTCACTGTACAGGGAAAAAAAGATCTGGAGACATTTCACATCCCTGCCTAACACCTCTCTTAATAGGCTGATATTGTCCCACTTCATTATCAATCCTGATGGCAACTTGTTGTTTCCAATATATGTGTTTTATAGGACTAATGTCTTTCCCATCAATTTGTAGATCTGCAAGCATATCCACCATGTTGACATGTCTAACTCTATCAAAAGCTTTTGTGTTGTCCAATTTATACTGTTCCAAAAAACGCAACATTATTGCAGTTTCAATTGCAAACTTATACCAACATTTTATTTGACGATACAGATTCGCCCACTGCAGTCGGTTCTGGCGATGCGGGTCCGTAAGAACAGGACCTCTGTAGGGTCTTCTAGCACTAAGACCAGCGTCGTGTATCAAGTTCCTTACCGTTTGAACTACTTCTTCTTCTTCTTCTTCTTCTTCTTCTTCTTCTTCTTCTTCTTCTTCTTCTTCTTCTTCTTCTTCTTCTTCTTCTTCTTCTTCTTCTTCTTCTTCTTCTTCTTCTTCTTCTTCTTCTTCTTCTTCTTCTTCTTCTTCTTCTTCTTCTTCTTCTTCTTCTTCTTCTTCTTCTTCTTCTTCTTCTTCTTCTTCTTCTTCTTCTTCTTCTTCTTCTTCTTCTTCTTCTTCGTTCATCCGGAGTTTTTTCCAGACGTGATTGCGTTGTACCTGTTTACAGCAGAGCTGCGTTCTTGCGCCGTTAGGCCGACACATCCGACTTCTGCGGGCATTTGTTGATCGGGTTAACCTTCCCGGGGGTTTCTTAGGACGTTTGACTCTCACTGTTATGGTGTTATCCCCCATCCCAGCTGGTCCATATAGAACAGCCAAAGACATCCTGGTCAGCCCTCAAGGGAAGGCAGGGGCAGACCATGGGCATTCCCCGCCATCCAAGCGGGCTTCCATACTTGCAGAGCCGACACACAGTGCTCTGGTACTGGGCTCACCCAATGAATCGTCACGTCCTGCACATGGCTGCTTAGCCTCACTTCCGTATATTGGGCCTTCCGTTCACCATAGGCTGTTCTTCTGGAAACCAGAAGGATGCAGTCTGCAGATGTCATCTACACAGTGAGCTTTCGATTCGAACTTTCCATGTAATGGATTTGCTATCCAAGCAATATTCCATTTCGTGTCACTAGGACACGTTTTCTACCTTTTATGAAGCCCACACAGTGAGCTTTTGGTTCAGACTTTCCACGTAATGGATTTGCTATTCAAGCAATATTCCATTTCATGCCTCTGGGGACCGTTTGATCTGAAATTCGACGATCTCCTGGCATTGATTGGACTGTGGAGGACGCAGATGCAATTCAATTCGTAAGGTGACGCAGCCGTATGAAGCGGTCTTCGGCAGCAGTTGTAATTCTGGATTTTCCACTTTGTGACTGTCCAGCCTGTAAACGTCCAATGATGATGAGTCGTTGTTCTGTAGTGAGATGAGCCATATTTGCGCATTGAATTTTCAACTGAATTTATTCGAGGAGCGTCAATCTGTTATAGGCATTCAGTAATATGGTAAGAATGTTCCGTCGCCCTGCTACCGAGTGAGTGCGTGGCGCGACTCTGTGAGCTGTGGTATTCACTTGGAATGCTTTTACATGTCCGCTTTTGTTTGTACAGTGACCTGCATGTTCGGAACAATGGCTACCGGCTGTTGTTGAATTGACTGATTTGCCTTTTCGGTTCACAAGTGCATTTTTCAGGAGACTCCTGGGAGTCGGCGCTAGAGCTAGGAGTTCGTGCTTTATGCGACGCTTTAGGTGGGTCGCCCTGCGGAAAGAGACCGAGCCATGTGAGAAAACCCGGGTCAATGAGGTCTTTCTAGTGACTGTCGATTCCATCGACGATGAACTGGTGTTTTCGTGGGTGACTTTTGTGTTGGCATTCTGCCGGCGGCATTATGCACAGTGTACCTGTGCGGGCTGTTGGATTGCCGAGACTCCTGTCTGTTCCACTTTTCACATTGGACAGTGGGGAGCATTTTGTGTGATATTTACTGGCACAGGAACGGAGCATAATGGGGACGACTCGTTGCCGTGAAGTTGGAACCTCGATTAACTAACTAATAGTATGGTAAGAGAGATGCGTGTTCAGTAAGTTTCACGGGATTAACATGAACCTGTCACGAGTGATTGTCAAAAATGTTGTTTTGATCTTGGCCTCTTTCATGACCTCATATATCATGAGGTGAGTACAATTCAGATAACCACGAGAAGTTAATGACCAGATGGACACAGTCGATAGGTTGACTAATGTCCAATCAGTGAATATCTTTTATAAAAGTAAACCCAAAATGTTGCGTGTCGTTTTTTGTATTTAACCACTAAGCAACCAAGAAACACAATCATGAAAATAGTTTAGTTTCGTTACTTTTTGTCTCCCCTGTTTTCTATCGGGTTGAAGCTCGCGCATTCTTGCCGTTTTGTAAGCGTGCAGAACTCGAATGACGGGGTCGTCCCAACATTAACATTAACAACATTAACATTAGCAACAACCTTCATCATTAGACAGTGCAGTCGCATAGTAGTTAGACGTTTGCTTATCAAGAAAGTAACATTTTTTGGCTCTGGGGTCGATCCAGCTTGATTACCGGATCATTAAACAAAGAATTATCTGGAAATAGGGACAGCGAGGAAAGAAACAGGTCACGCTCTGCTCATTATAAAAGCGACCTAGTATATGGGAAAGTCTGACACTATATATTCCCACGACAGCAGCTGCCATAGCCCGCGTTTACCTTTGTCTTTACAAACTGGATGCACCAGAATGAAGTCATTTCACGGTTCTCTGCCCGTGCACTGCTGCTGTCATATTTCCTGCTAATAAATCAGCAACGACTGAAACCTCAGCGGCAGAGTTAGCGGAGTCGACAAACATGAGAGCGGTCGGACGAGGGTTGGACATCTGTGTTCGTCATCCGCTACACGAGGCAAGGACTGGCCACCTATTCCTGCGTGCATTCAGGTTTACAGGATGTAATGGTCCTAGCAGATTACATACCAACAACAGGTTCCAGCTTAGACACCACAAGTGTGCAGGTGTTTTGTTTGATGTCCTTGTGAAGATCACTTTCATTGCTTGCGCTGACAGACAGACAGACATATCGACCGACCGGGCGGGCGGGCAGGCGGGCGGGCTGGCGGAGGGAGGGAGAGAGAGAGACAGAGAGAGAGAGAGAGAGAGAGAGAGAGAGAGAGAGAGAGAGAGAGAGAGAGAGAGCGCTACTATGGTTAACACAAGGACACTCTGCACAATACAAACACTCTTGATATAAATATAAGAAAACTTTAAGGGGCAGGTTTTCTAATTCCGAATTTCAGCCATGGGAAGCTACCTCTGCGACCGACTCTTTTCACTTTTAAACTTCTGGGGAAATTTTAATGTGCACAATGAACACACCAGCCATTCTAGATGTGCACCTTTATCCGAGTAGTTAAGGTTTCATAATCAAGGAAATATATTATCCTGATTTTCGAGCCCACTGCTGCAAATTTAAATAACACATATTTCTAATAGGTCACCCATCTAAGTGCTAACTACGCGCAATGTTGCTTGACTACTGTGTTGGTGATCGGATGGCAACCAGTAATTTCAAAGTGGGTTGACTGTAGAGAGGAAACGCCAAAGTGCTGTGGCTAGCACGCTTGCCTGTCGGCCTTATGCAATATGTTTGAATCCACTCGAGGTGGGATTATTTTAATTGAAACAGCTTCCAACCTGACCTAGCCTAAAGTAGATACAAACAACATACCCGGTAAGTCAAGGCGACGGCGTGATATTAACCACGTCACCACGGAGAGCCAGTATCAGTCTAAACATATGTATCCAGCACCATATACCCTGTAATTTCATGGCGTGATAAGGGATCGTTGACTATGTTTTTATGACCGTAGACTCTAGCATGTTAATATTGACTTGGCCTTTAGTTGTGCACGCATCTGTCCACTACTACCACTGAAATAGCCACTGGGGAACCCCGCAAGGCCGCCAAGTCATGTATTGTTTGATATTCTTTTTGCCACATTGGAACCGACCAATCATATCTCTGTTTTAAATGTTCGTTAATATACTGGACACAGCATCACGTACTTATGCGTTTGTGTGTCTGATCTATGCTGGGTTAATGTAAAGTTCTGGGACCCATGGTGCTATCTCAATGGGTAGATACACATTCTGTCCATATTCCATATTTGTGGGTTCAGGTGGGTGATAGACCTGGCTAATAATGACACCCTTTTAAAGCGATGTCAAGTTGGTCATGCGTCAAAGTCCACTTGTTCCTGTGTCCAGACGTTCTCGTTATTTGGAGATGACAGGTTCGAATCTCTGTGGGCTAATTATAGCTTTAAATATCTAGGGTGTCCTCTAGTCTATCATTTCTTATTCTTCTGTGAGCACCAAACATTACTACCAATGCAGGGCAGTGTAGCATCACTCTAGCATAGAGATCTGAGCCTCTACCCCGGAGAAACAGCTCACTGATCGTTGTTCTGCTAATCAAGATGCATGGCATCTTCGCATTAAACGTTGCCATGGTGAGTCTCTACCCTGCGGCTCCACTGTGTACTGAGACAGTCTTCTTCCACTGCATGGTTTGATGTCTACCCTCATGTAAACTTCCTGCACACTTACCTTCCACTTTCCACCCCGGCACATCATTTGCCTGAAGTGTTTGTCTGACCTTGATTTTATTTAGTGAGGCATTTAATAGGAGAACTGATGGTAAAGTGAATAGTGCGTTTGCGCGCCAAGGCAGTGGTCAAAGTTCAGTCTCCTTCAGAGTCAATATTGTTCTTTTTTTTTTCTAAACTAGTCAGGCAGGTGCCATCTCCACAATGAAGGTTGGCTGCAATGGATCTCCAACACTGTCTCTCTCCCTGACTGTACATTCTGTCAGATTGATGTTCGTCCATCTCTTCATGTTATCTTCCCACTTGTATCGTTGTCTGTCTCTTTCTCACTTGCCGTCAACATTGCCCTCCACTATGATTTTTATAAGAGTGTTATGTCTTTTCATGTGATCGAAATATTTCACTTGCCTCGTTTTTATTTCTTTCATCAACTCTCTTTTAATTTCCAGTTTTTCTATAACTTCTGTATTTGATTGTTTTTGTTTCCATGAAATACGACATATTCGTCTGTATATCCACATCTCTAGAGCCTCTATTCGACTTTCTAGTTGCTTGTTCAAGTCAAGGCTTCCGTGCCATACAGTGGTGTTGAATATACCTAACATTTGACAATTCTCATTTTTAATGCGTTGTTAATATCTCTAGATGTTAATACCGATTTCATGCTGTTGAAAGCATTTTTGGCTATTCCTATTCTCTTTTTAATTTATGTATGACTTCTGCCATCATCTTTTATTACATGTCCAAGATTAGAGAAACTTGTTACTTGTTCTAGTATCTCCCCGTTTACTGTGATGTTCATTGATGGTCTTTCCTGTCCACTGCTAATTATCATAGTTTTCGTTTTTTGGATGTTAACTAAGCCACATTCTGCACTATGCCAGTTTAATTGTTCCACTGGGTTTTGGAACTCTTACTCGCTTTCTGCTAGTAACACGGTATCGTCAGCATACCTAAGATTGTTTATGATTCTTCCATTGATGTTAAGTCCAGGCAGTTCGACTTGTTTAAAAATTCTTTCTGCGTATAGGTTGAATAGGCTTGGGGACAACACATATCCCTGCCGTACTCCTCTTTTTATCTCTATAGGCGACAAATAGTTATTTCCGCATCTTAGATGCCACTTGTTCCCAGTACAAGTTACAAATAAGTCTGATGTCCTTTCCGTCTACTCTTATATATTGAAGGTATGTAATTAGTAGTTCATGTTGTGCTCTATCAAAAGCTTTCTTGTAGTCTACAAAACATATATATATATATTTTTGAACTTCTATATATTTTTCAATTAACATCCTCAAACAGATAATTGCTTTTCTGGTGCCGCTGTTTTTGCGGAACCCAAATTGTTCTTCAGCTACTTCCTCATCTATTTTATGTTGAATTCTTTCTTATGTAGTATCTTAGTTATGTGGCTCATTAAGCTAATAGTTCTATAATCCTCACAGTCAACAGCTGTTGGCTTCTTGCGTAGTGTGATGAAAATTGATGTTTTCAAATCCTTGGGGATGTACCCAGTATCACCAAACTGATGCTGTCCACATTTGGAGCAACACATCCATTTTACAAGATGAGGTTTTGGCTCACCGGCTTGGTATGATCCCCATCAAAGCTGACCCTCGACTCTTTGATACAGGCAGGAAGATTCAACAGAGCCTTCAAGTGAAGACACGCTCCTGTTCAAACTGAAGGTGAAGTGCACCAGAAACATCACCACCGATGCTACAGACCCGGATGTTTTATATAAACATCACAAAGTGTACATAAGAGACATGTTGTGGGTTCCGCTGCCTGGCCAAGATCATCTCAAAAGTAAAGGTTTACGACCAGTTCATGAGGACATACTAATCACTACAATGAGGCAGGGACATCAGCTTGACCTGGAACTTTTCTGTACGAAAGGAATCGGCAAAAGATCATGCTAAGTTTTCACCACTCGCTACAGTATCATACAGACTACTTCCTGAGATCCGCCTGCTTCAAGAGGTTCACGGGGAGCAGGCCGAGAAGTTGGAGATGAGTTTCTCTCCAGGTATCATTGAGCTGCTCGAGAAGCCTGATGGAAGGACAGTGGCTTAGGTTGTGAATGCTCGTAAGGATACCTGCAGCCACAATGTCTTCAGACATGAGGACCTGAAAGATGGGGTGTCCCTGTCCAGGGTTAGAAATCACTTAATATTCTCTGTGGAGTCTACGGGGATTCTACACCCTGATGTCTTAGTCTCCGAAGCCATCAAGATTCTCATGGGAAAGTGAGATAAGCATCTGCAGGAGCTAGAAGAGACCACCTCTCATATGGCCAAGCAGAAGAAAGGCAAAACAGTTATAGTTCTGGTGGCTACTGCAGTTGCAAATGTTGTTTTAAAGGGACTGGAAATGAAAGATAGAGTGTGTTGTGTGTTTTACTCACAAATATGTGTGTGCATTTCAAGATATGCAATGTAATTATTCAACCCATCTTTGATAGAAAGTTAATGCAAAGTCAACAGCTTCAGGAGATATGTGAAAACTTGGGGGGGCCTGCGTTGTCTCGAGGTATGGTGTCCTCCTCGAGTGCTGGAGGTCCCGGGTTCAAGCCCCGGTGATGACCGAGATTCTTTTACGTGGGTTTTCAGTAATAAAATTTCCCCTGGTCTCTGGGTAGTGAGATCGGACGCCCGTGTGAAAAAATCAAAAAATGTTGCGCATGTAAAAAAATCCCTTGGCTGTTGGAAATCGAAAAAGAGTAGCCTAACGGCACTGCCCGGGCAAAATTTCGAGTTAAAATCTACCCAAGTATTTTCAGGATCCTCGCCGGTGCTGCGGAGTTCGTGCACTGAGCTGAGTTTCTCCAGACTCAGATTTGAGTTAGGAGGAGAACGGAGCACTTATGGGTTACACCCGTGAGTCGTTGATGATGATCCATCGACTAAACTAAACTAAACTAAACCAAACTAGTATGACCTCATAAAAATGGGTATCGTAAAATTTCTAGAATTTTCTGTTGTCAGAGAAGGAAAGCCGAGGGGGAAGGGAACTAGCCACCCTACTGCATGTCGTGGCCTAGAATATGATAAGGCATAACACTTCTCGGCTGTATCTTCTACGGGACTCAATCAATCATGTGCCATGCCGGAAAGCGTGGGCGGTCATGACTCGCCATTTCCCTCGATCACCAGAGTCGTGGATCAGCTCAGTGTTCCTGTCTTGTCCATGCCATATGGCCAAGCCATCCAGGTATTTTCCTCTCGGTCTTCCTCTTGGTCTGTTCCCTTCGATCTTGCCAGTTGTCAATAACTTCTCCAATCTATTTCTTCTCATAACATGTCCAAAAAGTTTTGACTGTCTACGTCTAATTTCTCTAATCAATTTACGATTTTCATTTGTCTCCTGTAGTACTAGGTCATTGGTTTTTCTGTCTGTCCATGGTATTTTCCTCAGAAACCACATTTCTGCAGCCATCAGATGTTTTTCAGCTTGACTGCACATTGTCCAAGTTTCACATCCATAAAAAACAGGCTTTATGTATCCCCTCAACACTCTTTTTCTCATTTCAATTGACATCTTTTTATTGGTCAGAATGTTTTTCATCTGGCTAAAGGCTACTTTCGCCATGGCGATTCTTGTTCTAATCTCTTCAAGGCATCTGCCATCAGATGTTATGACTGTTCCGAGATAATTGTACCGATTCACTTGTTGAAGAATATTCCCATTTACTGTATATTACATTGTGGTACTTCGTTCTTCCTAGTGACGACCATAATCTGTGTTTACTTCTATAGCACGTTCAGTAACTGTTCGCAGCATATACACAGCATTTACTGTACCCTTTCCTTCTACAAACCCACATTGTTCTTCCCCTATTTCAGGTTGTATTTTCTTCCTCACTCTTTGCATGATAATTCGTAGCAAAATCTTTGTGATGTGGCTCATTATACTAATTGTTCTATGTTGATCACATTCTAAGGTTCCTGATTTCTTTTGGATTGCAATAAATACAGAGTTACATAATTCAGAAGGTATATCACCAGTATCATATAATGTGTTCAGCAGTCTGGTGACTTGATCTAGTCCAAATTCTTCTAAAGCTTTAATCATTTCTGTTGTGATGTTATCTGCACCGGGAGCCTTGCCAGCTTTCATATGTTTAAGAACATTTCGAACCTCCATCTTCAAAATTGGCGGCCCTTCATTATTAAATTTAATATCATACTGTTCCTCTCTGTTATCATTATAAAGGTTTTTCACATAATCTGTCCATACATGTAGAATCTGATCTTTTTCTATTATGATTTTGACATCTTTAGTTTTTAGACAGCCTGTTGATGTACTTGTTCTTTTATTAGTAAGTTCCTGAATTCTTTTGCGCACTAATTTGGTATTTTGACTGTTGTGTTGTTTTTCAATGTCTAAGCACTTTTCCTCAAGCCATGCTTCTTTTGCCTCCTTACATAATATTCTGACTTGTTGGTGAATTTCTTGATATTTGGCAGAATTATTTTTGTTGAGTCTTCTTGTTTCCATTAGGTGTAAAATTTCTTCTGTCATCTATTTCTTACGACCCACCTTCTTTAATTTTGGAATAGTTGTTTCTGCAGCCAAACTGATTGAATTCTTCAACATTTCCCATTGATCATCCACATCCTGGAATAATATCTCTTGATCAGATAATATATCAAATCTGTTCTGTACTTCTATGTTGAATTTGTTTTGTATTTCCTTGTCATTACTCAATGTACACAAATCATATTTAGTATTTCCTGTTATATACTTGACTTTCTTCAACTTTATTCTCAGCGTTCCTGTAAGTAGTCTGTGGTCACTATAACAATCAGCAATGGGAACTGTTTTTGCTATTGTTAGTGCGTTTCTAAATCTTCTGCTTATCAGAATGTAGTCAATCTTGTTTCTGATCCTGCTATCAGGACTCCTCAATGTCCATAATCTTCCAGGGTGTTGCTTAAACCAGGTGTTTCCTACAATCATTTCCTGTTCTTTTGCCCACTCTACGAGTCTGTATCCTCTTTCATTTATCTCACCTAAACCATAGTTTCCTACTGTGTATCTATCACCTTGATTTCCTACTTTTGCATTGAAGTCTCCTTTGGGACTAACTTTGCCTTATTTGCTCCCCGTGTTTGTTATACTTCTTTGTTTTCGTATCCTGTAATATTAACCTATTGTTTTTAAATATGACCAATTAAAACAAGAGCGAGTTAGCCTCTACATCCCAAGGGACAGACTACGGAGAAATGAATGATCTTCACCCCTCTGCCGTGCGTCCACCTTGACGAGGTAGAGGGGCTTGAGGGTTCCAATGACCCCAAGAGCTATGCCGACGGTAGCACAGCTACTGGTAGGGTCACCCATGTCGGACAGGTCAAGGGAGAGGGACCAGACGAAGTGACGCACAAACCTGCTGCCTTGTAGGTAGACTGGGGACAGTCAAAGGCTAGGGAAAGCATCCCGAAAAATGCTTGTCGAAATCGGATGTACTGAGCCACAGGCTTGACAAAGAAGTGCAACGTAACTTTATCATTTCATGATGCCACAGATGAAAATTAATCGTTATGGTGCTAATCCCGTGAAGTCCCATCAGGCGGTGATAGTGCCGGGCCCCCTGCCTCGAGGGGGCCCACCCATGACTACTGGTGGTCACCTTCCCCTGTGCTGTGGAGTCAAGGCACAGAGGAGTAGGTTAAGAGCTATTGACCAAACACCCCGGACTCTCAACATACTACAATGGAATGCCGAAGGAGTTTATAACAAGAAAGCCTCCCTAACACAGGGTCTTCATAAAGATAGAATAGATGTGGCATGCATTCAAGAGACACACCTCAACGCCAATCGCACATTTTCAGTCGAGGGATATCAGGCCACACGTTTCGACCGCAAAGGACACAAAGGAGGAGTTGTAATACTTACACGAAATACAATACCTTGCAGCAAAGTATCTGTGATCTCTGACAACCAAACGGAAATTATAGGTGTTGATATAATGATAAAGGACATGAAAATAAGAATTTACAATCTGTATAGTCCGGCAGATAAGGATCTTACACTCTCAAACATGGAAATAACTGACACAAATTGCATTGTTGTCGGAGACTTTAATAGCCGCTCAGAAAGATGGGGATACCCAGATACTGACAAAAGAGGAGATGAAGTGGAGGACTGGGAAATAGACTCAAATCTCCATCTACTCAACAAAGCGGATGACACACCGAGCTTCTACTCCAGAAGATGGATTACCACTTCTACTCCAGACTTAGCTTTCTGCACAGGAGACATCCTCCACAAAATCGATCGCCATGTGCTTGACCAATTAGCAGGTAGTGACCACAGACCAATCAAGCTTGTAATAAATATGGAGTATGTTCCACAGGAGCAAAAGCCTTTGCCTCGCTGGAATTACAAACGAGCAGATTGGGACAGATTTTCCATACTAACAGACAAATATTGTGAAAACATAAATACACGATATGGCAACATGAAGCAAATGGTGGAAAGTCTAAACAGAGCAATAATACAGGCGGCCACTGAGTCTATTCCAAGAGGAGCGAGGAAAAATTACAAACCATACTGGACTGAGGAACTACAAATTTTGGAGGACAAAGTTGAAGATGCTAGGAAGACCGCAGAGAGAGAACAAACAACTGAAGCGAACATCTCTCTCAAAGCCATCTCAGCAAAATATAAAAGAACAGTAAATCAAACAACAAGAGATTGTTGGAGGAAAAAAACAGAAAACCTGAATTTTGACAGGGATGGAAACAAACTATGGAAACTAGTGAAAGCCATGAACAATGAAGGACCTAGAAACAAACAAATAACAATTAAACAAGGAAATGCCTTGCTTACAAGAAAAAAGGCTGCAAATGCACTAATGGAACACTATGCCAGTGCAAACCACATTGATATTACAGCCGAACAGAAGAAAGCAATCAAAGATAAACAGATACATCATAGATATACAGAGACAGCAGCAGAATATATGATGGCAAATCTAACAATGGAAGAAATGGAACAGGCAATGAATACCCTAAAAAAGAAGACATCACCAGGAAAGGACGGAATCACAAATGAAATGCTAATAGGACTAGGCACTAAGGCAAAAAAGAAACTACTAGCAGTCCTAAATTACAGCTGGAAGAGGGGAATAGTCCCACAGGCATGGAAGGAAGCTATACTAATACCAGTCCCAAAGAAAGGAAAAGACCTGGAAGAACCAAATGGCTATCGACCTATCAGTCTTCTTAGCTGTAGAGGAAAATTAATGGAACGCATTATCAATGGCAGGCTAACATGGCATCTGGAAGAAAACCAACTCTTAACACCACACCAAGCAGGATTCAGAAAGTACAGATCCACTGAAGATCAAATAACCTATATAGCTCAGGAAATAGAGGATGCCTTCCAAGAGAAAAAGCACACACTAGCGGTCTGGATAGATTTAGAAAAAGCATTTGATAAAGTATGGAAGGAAGGACTGAAAGTAAAACTGCAAAAAATGCATGTTTGTGGGAAAATGTACAAATGGATCAGCCACTACCTTGAGAACAGAACTGCCAGGACAAAAGTACAAGGACAAACCAGCAAAATGATGCTGTTGGAGCAAGGTGTCCCCCAAGGAGGAGTTCTTTCACCAACATTATTCCTAGCATATATAAACGACATCACGGAAAATTTTCCAGCCAGAGTACACACATCATCCTTTGCAGATGACCTAGCCATATGGACATCTGAAGAATATATTAGTACAGCTAACAGCAGAATACAGCAAGCCCTATTAGCGCTAGAGGACTGGTCAAAATCATGGCTAGTGAAGATAAGTGAGGAGAAAACAACATGCACAGTATTCTCCCTCTCAACTAAAACTCAGCAACCTAAGCTGGTATTGAATGGAAAAATATTGCGCCATGAATAAAATCCAAACTATCTAGGAGTCACCTTTGATCGTCGCCTGACATGGAAGACACAGGTTGAGAAAAATCGAACAAGAGCAAGGCAAAGAATGGCAATCATGAATAAGCTTGCTGGTACAACGTGGGGAGCAGATGAGAAAGTTCTCAAGAAGTTATATACTGGACGGGTGAGGCCAGTACTGGAATATGGCATTGCAGCTTGGGCAACAGCAGCTAAGTCAAACTTTAACAAAATAAGCAGAGTCCAAAATCAAGGAATGCGAATCATAACTGGAAGCCTGAAGACAACGCCTATTAATGAACTAGAAAAGATCACTTGTTTACAACCAATGCAGGATAGAAGAGATAGCAGAGCCCAGAAACAAGCTGAAAAATTTAGAAGATTGACAGACCACCCTATGTATAAAAGGTTTAGTGGTTTTGGAAAGGGAAGACTGAAGCGTAGCAACTTTGTAGAAACTGCAAAACGAAAGATTAGGGCAGATCCCATACTTAACATATCAACAGTCAAACCCATTTACAATGCAGACAAGTTCCCAGCTTGGAGACAGCAGCAACTGCCTGAGATGATAGAAAACATTCCTGGTATTGAGAAAAAGAACACTCAGAATGAAACCGAAAGAAGAGAAATAACCCTAAACTACATAAAAGAACATTACCCAAGCAGCAATTGGACCCATGCATATACAGATGGATCAGCCAAAAATTCAGTAGAGAATGGAGGAGGAGGAATTCTCCTAAATTTAAAAAATGGAGTGAAAAAAACACATTCAGTGGCAACTGGAAAGTTTTCAAGTAACTTCAAAGCGGAGGTAGAGGCTCTGAAAACTGCAGCAGAAATGCTCTTGATGGAGGAAAATAAAGAGACGCAAATAGCTATCTTTACAGATGCAAAGTCAGCTGTCTCAATACTGAAGAGCAATTACAGCACAGAAATAGCTGACCTAAGAGCAGCACTCCATGGTCTATGCCAGAAATCCAAAAAAGTTGTAATACAGTGGATACCATCACATTGCAGTATACCTGGAAATGAAGAGGCTGACAGACTGGCAAAAGAGGGCGGACGACTACCACAGCCTGACATAGACATAACCTATAATGAGGCAAAGAGGTTGATAAAAAGCACTTATAGAACCAAATGGGAATCAGAGCATCCAGGTCACCAGAAGGATGATGCATATTACAAACTCGACCGAAGAGAACAAGTAGCAATCTTCAGACTCCGCACAGGACATAACAGGCTGAAATACCACTTGTTCAATAAACTAAAGATAGGAGATACCGATGAATGCAATTGTGGAACTGGTAAAATGACAGCTAAACATTTGCTGCAGGAGTGCCCAATATATGCAGAACAGAGAAAGATATTTTGGCCCACACCTGCTTCATTTGAGGACAAGCTCTATGGAGATATCAACAAGCTCAAGTTGACTGCAGCTTACTTTAACTACATTCAGGTTGACATTTAAAGGTGCATGAAGAAGTATTTAGACTGCCGCACTTCATACCACAGGTATGTCGGTTACAAAAGCGCCCCAGAAATGGAATATTGCTTGGATAGCAAATCCATTACGTGGAAAGTCCGAACCAAAAGCTCACTGTGTGGGCTTCATAAAAGGTGGAAAAAGTGTCCCAGTGGCACGAAATGGAATATTGCTTGGATAGCAAATCCATTATGTGGAAAGTCCGAATCGAAAGCTCACTGTGTGGATTCATCTGCAGACTGCATACTTCTGGTTTCCGGAAGAACAGCCTATGGTGAATGGAAGGCCCAATATACGGAAGTGAGGCTAAGCAGCCATGTGCTGGACGTGACGATTCCTTTGGGTGAGCCCAGTACCAGAGCGCTGTGTGTTGGCTCTGCAAGTATGGAAGCCTCCTTGGATGGCGGGGAATGCCCATGGTCTGCCCCTGCCTTCCCTTGAGGGCTGACCAGGATGTCTTTGGCTGTTCTATATGGGCCAGCTGGGATGGGGGATAACACCACAACAGTGAGAGCCAAACGTCCTAAGAAACCCCCGGGAAGGTTAACCCGGTCAACAAATGCCCGCAGAAGTCGGATGTGTCGGCCTAACGGCGCAAGAACGCAGCTCTGCTGTGGACAGGCACAACGCAATCACGTCCGAAAAAAAAACTCCGGATGAACGAAGAAGAAGAAGAAGAATGATCTTCATTTACAATTAAATCATGTTACCGTTCAGTGACCGAAACATTTGACAAGGTACGTAACCACTGCATTAATACGCACTAAATTTTTTTATGGAATTGCGTCCCTTATGTTGTTTTTTTCTCTTGTTCTGCAAAAAATTCCAACGACATATGATCAACAATGTTTTGTTTTAAATTTATGGATTCGGTAGTTGCGATTGCATCCCATTTACGGTGTGTATTTGCGCGCACGCGCACTTGGGGGAGGGGGGGGGGCTGAGAGGATCACAAGCCCACAACCACGTCTGCCTTGTCATGCATCAATACTTCACCAAGTTTTGCCGAGCCAGTATTGTGCTTGGAAGGTACCGTTTTCAATCCCTGCAGAGGGCTGGGAATTTTTCCATGAGCCATTGGTATCTAATATCACAACACCCCTAGTCTCTTGGGTAATTGGATCGGATGCTTAGTCGTCTAGAATAAGGGCGAAAACTGTAGGTCCCGGTTGCAAGTTGTACGTTAAACATCCCACGAAGATTGAAAATTGTAACATTTCTGTTGGTGTCATGTTGTTGAAAGTTTTTGGTTTCTGTTGGTGTCTTTCCGTTGGTGTTTTCCGTTGAAGGTTTTTAGTTTGTGTTGGTGTCTTTCCGTTGGAGCTATACTTCTGTTGAAGGTGTCTGTATATTGGCGTCTTTCTGATGAAGTTGTCTTTCTGCTACAGCTGTCTATCTGTTGAAGCTGTTGTCAGCTGTATTGAAATTTGTGGTCAGTTGTTGTGATTGATTGTTGATGGATTTAGGAACCGACATCACAGCAATCGGGGCAATCCCATAAGCACTCCGTCCCCGTCCTCAGCAGCCAGCGAAGAGTTCCAACACCAATAGTTCCAGTAGCAATCTGATTATATGTCCGTCTCGCTTTTCCTCTGAGCGTCGAGCGTCGGCCAGATCCCCTCGTCACTACTCTGGTGATCCATTTGCTCCTCCGAGGTGTACACGTGCTCCCACAAGGCCGCAACCACGCCTGCCTTGTCATCAATACTCCACCAAGTTCTGCAGAGCCAACCAATCTGTCAGCCTGTTCATTCCCCGGTACACTGGCATGCCCTGGAGAAAAGATCCAGGTGATGCTTGCCACCCGTGACCTCCGAAGCGAAGCAAGCCACTCTGCACGAAGCCTGCCTGTCCTCACCCTCCTCAGCATGCTTTCTGAGTCAGTTACAATCACGATGTGTGTGTGTGTGTGTGTGTATCGTATTCTCCATCCAGCGGAAAGCCTCACTGATCGCCTCCACCTCCATTCTTAAGCTGGATGTTGTGGTATCATACGCCAGGCTCTCCTGCACCAAATGCCGACCATTAGCTGTTGCCAAGAACCCCCAGGCACTTCTCCTACCTCTCAACACCGACCCATCCGTGTAGATAATCACATCACCCGGGCGAGAATTATCCTGAATTAGTTGCTGAATTTCCACTTCCGTGGCCCCTGCTGGCCGCTCCCTGCACTCCCGGCTCAATGTTATTATAATTCTGCACAAGTCTGACTGCTCGGCTGGCACTCTGACCCACTCCTCTCCTCGCCTATATTCTCCAAGGGGCACACCTGTCTGATCGTATCCTCCGCATGAGCCATCCATGATTTTCCTCTTATCAGTCGCTGGCCCTTAACTGCGTCCAGCGCCTCATGCAACGGGTGATCTGTGTCAGCAACTACTCTGAGGTATGCATTGGTAGGCATCACCTTGTGCCTACCAGCAACAGTCGGCAGACCAAGTATGTAACGCATACAAACTACTGGTTTGTCTCTGGTGCATCCCAGAATGATCCGCATAGCTTTGTTCTGTATGCGCTCTAATTTCACCTACTGACTCTTTGAGACAGTGAGCAGTCCTAGTCCATAATCAATCACTGAGATGATCAAGTGCTGGTATAGTGTGAAAAGCATTCTCTGCTCTGTGTCCATTGCAGTCATAGTTTTAAGTGCACTGAGTCCCTTTTGAGATCTTGTTGTGAAGCTGCGGGTACATTATGCGCTGCTCTGTTATCTCACAGTCGTTGGTCAGTTGTGGCAGTAGTTTTCGGCCGGGTAGCCCACAGATATAGATTACATATAATACGTTTTCCGATCAATAGTATTGATGTTCAGTAATTTTAATTGCTTTCTGTCAGTTATATTAGTGTAGGCCGTTATTTAAATCAATGTAGCCCGTCATTTACATCAGTGTAGTCAGTCATTTACATCAATGTAGTCAGTCATCTATATCAGTGTAGTCCGTCATTTATATAAGTGTAGTCAGTCATTTATATCAGTGTAGTCCGTCATTTGTAACAGTGTAGTCCGGCATTTGTAACAGTGTAGTCCGTCATTTATAACAGTGTAGTCCGGCATTTGTATCAGTGTAGTCCGTCATTTGTAACAGTGTAGTCCGGCATTTGTAACAGTGTAGTCCGTCATTTATATCAGTGTAGTCCGGCATTTGTATCAGTGTAGTCCTTCATTTATATCAATGTTTTCCGTCATTTACATCATTATGATCCGTCGTTTACATCAGTGTAGTCGTCATTTACATCAAAGTAGTCCGTCATTTACATTAGTGTAGTCCGTCATTTACATCAATTTAGCCCGTCATTTAAATCAGTGTAGTCCGTCAGTTATATCAGTGTTTTCCGTCATGTACATCAGTATAGTCCGTCAGTTCACAAAATAGTCGCTTGTTAAAGTTTGCAGAAGCCATAATGATTAATCTATATAGACCAGTTTTGTGCAAACAGAAAGACATGGTAGTCAGTTTAGAATTACCGTGGTAGAACCACATTACTGTGCGAACATGTGTATGTTTCAGCTTGAAGGATTTATCTAGTTATTTTACTTTATGTTGTGTGAATTCTGCAGTATGTACCTGACGAGATGCAGCGAAATATGCCAGGCAATAAATCGTGCAATCTATTGTTTGTATCTGCGTTATTCAAATTCACTACAGAAAAACATTGTTTTGTTTTAAGTTATATCAGTGTTTTCCATCTTTACATCAGTGTAGCCCGTTATTTACATCAATGTAGTCCGTCAGTTATATCAGTGCAGCCCGTCGTGGGGCTACAGAAAGACAGCTTCGACAGAAAGACAGCTTCCACAAAAAGATAGCTTCAACAGAGAGACATCTTCAGCAGAAAGACAGAATTCTCGTGGCCAGAAACAAACGGGCCACATTGTAGCGCGACAGTTATGTCAATGTAGTCAGTCAGTTATTTCACAATAGTTAGTCATTTGTAGTAGAGTAGTCAGTCAGACACATCAGAGTAGTCAGTCAGACACATCAGAGTAGTCAGTCAGACATATCAGAGTAGTCAGTCAGACATATCAGAATAGTTAGTTATGTCAGACTAGTAGCCAATTAAAGTCATACACATTTGGAGAGCATTAACAGGAAATAAATGACTGAAATGACAAGAGATGTATATTTGTGCTATTTTGACTACACATGTGACTGCGTTCATTTGTGATAAAGTTAAACACGATGAAATGATTACGGTGTTGGAAATTGTAGACATTGTTGGCAAAGATCTGAGAATAATAAAGAACATGCATTTGCAATAAATAGCAGCTATAAGAACTGATAACCATTTGGCAACTTTTAACCACATGTAATTATCAGGTTGTGCATCATAAGTGATAGGTCGTGTGTTTGTGTTTTGTAGTTGTTTGTCGTTAGCTATCTGTGTTGTCATTGACAAAGATTCTGAGAATCGAAACGTCTGTGTGTCGTAGTGTACGCGTTCGTGTGTATTTTATCTTATTTTATTTCATTATTCATTTTTTATAATTTATTGAGTGCTTCTGATTTCGGATTTTTCACCTGTATTTCGTGACACGTGGATCTCCTTGTAAGGTATGTGCAACGTTGTGATGTCCAGTACGTTTTTTCTCGCAGGAGTTTAAAATACCTATTTGTTTCCATTTCATATTAACCACATTGAACACGGTGTTGACAAAAGTTGTGTACTATCACCCGATCTGTTCAGTTTGTACAGCGCAGTAACAATTATATATGACAGGCCAGGAATATCGGTTAGTGGGCATAATGTAAACAACGTCCGTTATGCTGATGGCATGGATTGGTCACTGAACATGAACGCAGTTACAGGAAATGATAGATGCAACAAAACGTCAAAACAGAGGATTTAGTCTGAATAACAGAAAATCAGAAGTAAAGGTTATTACAAATAAAAGTGGCATATCTCAGGGCAACATCACCGTACATTTAACCAATCTGAACAAGTCGATGTAGTTAATTATTTGGGTTGTGTAATAACAGTAAGCCGGTCTCTCTGGTCGAAGGGTTACAACACTTTCTCCGTAATCCCGTTTATCACGCAGAGTCTCGTAGCGGGCGAGAACTGGAAGCGGTTCTACCCCCGCTGGTGACTTGCGGGATACTGAGCCGGCCGCTCAGAAAGCAATGGCAAACTACTGAGCGTAATCTTGCCAAGAAATCAACAGACAGCTGAAAGATGCTGCTGTTGACAGCGATGTCCTATAAAGGATATGCGAATTAAAAATAAAATAAAATAAAAAAAAAGTAAAGGAAGATGCATTAAGGCAATTCGACGTAGAATAGCCCAAGCAAAGAGGGTATTTCACAAGAAGAAGAATATTCTCTGCAATTTATGTTGTCAATCGAGGCGCGGAAAAGAATTCTTAAGCGCTATGTTGGTCTAATCCTGATGTATAGAAGCGAATAATGGACATTTAGCAGACAAGTGAGAAATTAGGTGCAGGCTCCTGATATGTGGTTTAATAAAAGAATTATAACGTGGACGGATAGAAAGAGCAATGCAGGTATTTTGAAATAAGTTGTTTTACAAAAAGTAGAACTGGTTCTGGTTACGTGCATAACAAAAACAAAAAAAAAAAAAACAAAAAAAAAAAAAAAAAGACAGGCTCATTCTTTCGGCATGTCATGAGAAGGGGAAAGCTGGAATAAAGCGTCACTTATACCAGAGTAGTCAGTCAGTTAGTTATATCAGAATATGCAATCAGTTATATCGGAGTAGTCAGCCAGTTATATCAGAGTAGTCAGTCAGTTAGTTATATCAGAATATGCAATCAGTTATATCGGAGTAGTCAGCCAGTTATACCAGAGTAGTCAGTCAGTTAGTTATATCAGAATATGCAATCAGTTATTTAGGAGTAGTCAGTCAGTTAAATAAGAATATTCAGTCAGTTATATCAGAGTGGTCAGTCAGTTATATCAGACTAGTCAGTCAGTTATAACAGAGTTGTCTGCCAGTTATATCAAATTAGTCAATCAATTATATCAAAGTTGTTTGTCTGTCAAAGCAGTCGGACAGTATTATCAAATTTGTGATTAGTTACATCAGATTTTACATTCCTTTATATCGAATTTGACAGTCGGTTATTCCAAAGTTGTTGTTGGTTGCTTATATCCAAGTTGTTGGTCACTTGTATGACAGTTGTTGATCAGTTATATCAAATTTATTAATTATGTCTAAGTTGTTGGTTAATTATAATTTAGTTTTTGGTAAGTTGGTCAGCAAATGAAGCACATTATGTTTGAAATGCATAAGCTAACGGTAGACAGCTGTGTGCCGTTGTCGATTACTTCGTGATGTCGACGATCTCTGAGGGCATAACATTCAAAAATAAAATCTGAGATGTGAATGACAACAAAAAGCACAACAAATAAACTGCAGCTGTCAAATATTATGCGGCCACTTTTGATGTCAGAACTTTCGTTAATAAAAACCTTTGCTGGCAGAATTGATGTTGCCAAAACTTTTGTTGTCAGTGCTTTCAATATTATAACTTTCACTGTCAGAAATTCTGTCAAAACTTTCGTCTTCAGAACTTTCATTGTCAGGAATTTGTCATAACTTTCACTGCAGAACTTTCACTGCAGAACTTTCACTGTCAGAAATTCTATTAAAATGTTCACTGTCAGAAATTCTGTCAGAACTTTCAGTGTCATAACTTTCAGTGTCAGAACTTTTGTCAAACCTTTCGCTGTCCGGACTACTTATGATAAAACTGACAGAGCCAAAACTAGTACTTTCGCTAATACAATTTTCGCTGTTTATGTCGGAACTTTCACTGTAGAATTAGAGAGAAAAAGCGTAGAATTAGCTATGTCAGAACTTTCATTACCAGAACTAGATGTTCACTGCCTGAACTAGCGTTGTCAGAACTTTCACAACTAGAATTATCGCTGTTGGAACTATCATTGTCAAACATGTCGCTGTCAGGTGCACATGTGTCAGACTGTCGTTGTCTGAACTTTTGCCCTGCTGGAACTTTCGCCGTCAGAGCTTTCGCTGATAGAAGTAGGGCTATCATGTCTCGCGGTCAGAACTTCATCCGTCAGAACTCTGTCTGTCAGAACTTGCGCTGCCAGAACTATTGCTGTCAGAATTATCCCTCTCCACTGGAACAAATATGTTGAATGATAATATTAATTTAAGAACGAACAGGAAACCTAGACTTCAAACAGTAACACTGGGAAAACTAGTCTCAGAATGTTGGTCCTGAAGTGTAAATGTTGAAAGTATGGAAGCGTTATGTCTTCACATACACTAGGTCATGGCTGACTGTGTAGATGCATCAGCCGCATTATTCGCCATTTTCATATCCTGGGATGGCTCTAGAACCCACGTTAGAGGTTGAGTCGACCAAGAATAGCTCTAGAACCCACGTTAGAGGTTGAGTCGACCAAGAATAGCTCTAGAACCCACGTTAGAGGTTGAGTCGACCAAGAATAGCTCTAGAACCCACGCTAGAGGCTGGGTTGACCAAGAATAGCTCTAGAACCCACGTTAGAGGTTGAGTCGACCAAGAATAGCTCTAGAATCCACGTTAGAGGTTGAGTCGACCAAGAATAGCTCTAGAACCCACGCTAGAGGTTGAGTCGACCAAGAATAGCTCTAGAACCCACGTTAGAGGTTGAGTCGACCAAGAATAGCTCTAGAACCCACGTTAGAGGTTGAGTCGACCAAGAATAGCTCTAGAACCCACGCTAGAGGCTGGGTCGACCCAAGAAAACCACACCTGCGCAAGAAATTGTCCAGGGATGATGTACCGGGACTAATAGCCATATTGGTCAATGTTAGATAATCACACGCTATAAACGTAAAGGACAAGTTTAAAATTAGGGTAATATGGCATGTGAAATATGTTTTGATGGGGCATGTTGACTGACCACTGACCTGTGTAATCAACATCCAAGAATGGGTGGGCTGACATCTGTTCCAGATATGGCCTGGAACAAATACAAACACATGTACATAACTTACAATGATTTCAGGCGTAACCATAGAAATCACTGTAGGGTAAATGAATACATATACTATAAATAATGTAACGACGGCTAAGAGAAGAAATAATAAATACGTGGAATCACGCTACGCAAGCCCGACGTTTCGGTGATAAGAGCCGTATTTCAAGAACATAAACATTACACCGCGTGCTTGCTGCCTAGATAGAGTATATCTTTATTAGCACCTTAGATAAAATTGGTGGTGGTTATGGTGTGTGTGTGTGTGTGTGTGTGTGTGTGGGGGGGGGGGGGGTGATGTATTGTCAGAATATTAGACTTAGAGGTTAACGGGGTTCCAAGGCAAGAGGGTCGACTTCATTCCAACGGGGTCTGTTTCGGCAATCGAAAGCGTCGCTCAGAGCACGAACTCTGTAGGTCCTTGACGATACCCCTCAGGTACTTAGTTGTAGGCATCTTGTTCTTTCACCTCCTCCGCCTCCTCCTCCTTCTCATCCTCTTCTTCTTCGTGCCTTTTCTGAGGAAAGTGCGTCACACCTAGTTATGCTCCTTCTAGACAGATTCAGTTCAACCCAAGGTCACGTTCCCCAACCACCCACGGGTAGGTTGCCAGGGCAGCGGCCGACTGGCCTAAAGCAATGTCTCATGTCCTTTGCGCGACGTTGCAATCAACCTCAACCCCGAGTTGATTTCTACGTTTAGTTGGCGTATGGTCTTTTCTTTGCGATTTTCACCTGCCTTGAGTTGTTTAACATGGACATGGGAGCTCCTGTTTTTCTCCCGTGTCCGAGACGGCTAGTTATGCTATCACACTACAGAATAGATCAGCATAGGACGGTAGTTCTCCTAACAATACATTGTCAGTGATAATAATATATTAGTTCTTCTAGCGTCCAACTACAGGTGAACATGATATCCTTTCGGTGTGTGCCGAAAAGTTGGAAGTGAAAATGCTTCACATGTACTAACCCGTCGCATTCTGTCATCGACATAACCTTCATAGAAAGGCCATTAATACGGGAATGTCAGATCGAGACAGGACATTTACATGTATCCAACAAAGCATTCTGTCCGCTTTCACATCTTGTTCTAAAGAGGACATTCTAACCAGTAAGTCATTATTTAATTATTACAGGACATTATGTCCATTTGCAACACACTTCTTAATTCTCACCGGTTATTTTATCACATAGGACATTCTGTCTATTCACCGCAAATGTTTAATTGATTTCTTCAAGTCCTCTTCCCTTCCCTCGTGCCATCTTGAGTTCTAGTTGTCACACTGCGCCTATCTGTACCTAAGCTTGCCCTTTCTCCACCCCTCGCGACCTGCCAGAACACGGCTCTTACCAACGTTCCTTTCATCACATTCAAAACACATTCCCCCATTCTTCTACCCGGGACAGCCGCAGCACAAAGGACCTAGGTATTCCAGATTTTAGGCAGGTGAAAATCATGGCCCCCTAGGGGTCACCGGGGCAGAACGGGCCAATCTCTGTCACCCTGGCAACCCCAGCGAGTGACGTTAATTACCGCGAAGCCGGGACGAGCCATTGTCCTGGCCATGAATAAGGTCGCTCAGCCGTGGGACAAGGACTTGGTCGACGGCCCTGCCAGTAGCCGGATTCCCAAGCGGCCTCGTCAAAACGTATTGTCAACGCAGAGCGCTAGGTTGGAGAAAAATGCTTGGAAAATCCTAGACAGCGGTCGAGGGTGATTTGAATCACTGCGGGTACCGAGAGAAGTCTACTAGAACTTGGACAACTTCATGTGCACTTGCATAATCATCGTCAGCATATCATAATCAACAGCAGCATTACCATCATCCTAAGGATGCTTGTCAGTCTTAAGACTAGTGTTGAAGTCGTCTGATTATGTCACTAGACTCTACATTATTTTTAAACAATATAAAATAACACAAAGTAATGCATCTCTTTTATTTTTCCACATCCTTTTTACGGGACATCGCTGCCAACACCAGCATTTTACTGCTGTTGTTGATGTCTTGGCAATTTTACGTTCATTAGTTTGTCATTGCTTTCTGAACGACCGGCTTCCATACCAGCTCGTTAAAATCCAGAAATCGGTCGCCGCTGTGTTTCGAACGCTGGTAAGCGGGCTTATGAATCGTGTTCGCAAGACCTTTGCCACTGAGACCGGCAATGCATCTTTACAGAATATAATTACGAAAAATACAGGAAATTGCGGCGACTAGCCTTCATCAGCAAACAAATATATACACAAAAATGTGTGTATGTATTTGTTTGCTGATGAAGTCTAGCCGCCGCAACATCCAGTGTATTTCGTAATTCTGTTCTGTAAAACTGCATTACGTTGTGTTATTTTATGCTGTTTATATTTCCACAGCTTCACTATTGTTCCGCTAATTTTATTAATACGTTATTCTTAGCACAGTATCGAAAATTGCTGACGAGTTCCAAACGAATTAGCTCCAAATATAGCCAGGAAGCTTGACGGAAGGAAAAAGACACATAGACACGAGCGAACGTTTCGATCAAAGTTTTTATCAACGAAAACAAAATACATAGCTAGAAAGCTGAAATTTAAAAACAGATAAGTATATCATGCATAGGGTTGCCAGACGTCCGGCAAAGAGATGACATGTCCTCCTTTTTAGCCTAATGTCCTCCGTCCGACAGGCAAAGCTAAAAACCTTTAAAATGTCCAGCTTTTAAAAATATTTTATGTTATCATGTTTTATGTATTGTTGTTACAACTAACAATGTACCTACACTCTACCGTGTGATTAAATTCTTTATTAAAACCCATTGCTTAATACTATTTATTTAATTTTTCTATTTATATCAAATGTGAAACACCAATTATTTGTATAATTTGAATCTAACTGTTGCTCTATTTTGCAACACTAACAATGCTGTAGTCTCTATGGTCAAAATGTTAATGTTATTTCCGGTTCCGGTAGCAGACCCGCTACTTAAAATTGTTGTTTTAATTTGTAATTTTTGCCGTCTATGTTTATGAAAATGGCTTTAACAAAGAGGAAATGCAAATTCTCCAACACTATGAAAAATAAATTTCCATGCTTCGTTGAAGGACGCAACGAGAATGAGGCAAAGTGTACGATTTGCGAGATTTACTTGTCCGTTGCCAACAAAGGAACTACTGACTTGGAGCGCCATGTTGACAGTGAGAGACATATAAACATAATCAAAGTGTCCACGTCATCTAGCACATTGGCGTTTTTTTTTCTTTTCAGTCTGAGTACTCAGATGTGTTGCTGAAAGTGCATGCGACTGAAGCAACTTTGGCATTTCATGCAGTTTGTCATTATAAGTATTACAACTAGATGACCTGCACAACTGGTGTGATGCACACAATATGTGAAGATTCAGAAATTGCTAAAAATATTGCTTGTGCAAAAACAAAGACTGAAGCAATAATAAACCAGGTGATTGTCCCCCACACTGTTGATAAATTGGATAAATCTTTAAGTGGTATTTCATGTTTCGGTCTTTCAACAGTACTGAGGACACTACTTTCTGAACTTAGCAGTCAGCATAAGGTCACCATACAATGGATACTGCGGAGTATCCGGAAACGAGAGAGCTGATCGATTAGCTAAGGAAGGAGCAAAAGTAGAACAGCCTGATGTGCCCGTTATATACCACCAAAAGAAATGAATGATCAAATCAGTCAGAAAGCCACCAAAACCTGCTCAAGACTACTACCACGTTATGTACAGACCAGAACAAGTCATTATTCTGAGCCTCAGAACAGGACATAGTAGATTACGCAACCACATGTATACAAAATTCAAGATTGGTGACTCAGCCATGTGCACATGTGGATTGGCGTCGCAGACAGCAGAACACATACTTCAAGACTGTCCAAAAAACGGAATATCTAGGCACATCTTCTGGCCTAGAGAGACGGCACTGGAAGAACTGAACTAAACAACAACAACAAAACCTAACTAATAAAGCTGAATTAAAAAAAATAGAAGAGAGAGACAGTTAAATTCATACAAGTGACAATAGTGCAGTTATAGACATATTTCAAGCGAACGAAAGAAGAAGAAGAATACAAGTGACAATAGTGCAGTTATAGACATATTTCAAGCGAACCAAAGAAGAAGAAGAATACAAGTGACAATATTGCAGTTATAGACATATTTGAAGCGAACCAAAGAAGAAGAAGAAGACTACAAGTGACAATATTGCAGTTATAGACATATTTGAAGCGAACGAAAGAAGAAGAAGAATACAAGTGACAATATTGCAGGTATAGACATATTTGAAGCGAACCAAAGAAGAAGAAGTATACAAGTAACAATATTGCAGTTATAGACATATTTCAAGAGAACCAAAGAAGAAGAAGAATACAAGAGACAATATTGCAGTTATAGACATATTTCAAGAGAACCAAAGAAGAAGAAGAATACAAGTGACAATATTGCAGTTATAGACATATTTGAAGCGAACCAAAGAAGAAGAAGAATACAAGTGACAATATTGCAGTTATAGACATATTTCAAGCGAACCAAAGAAGAAGAAGAATACAAGTGACAATATTGCAGTTATAGACATATTTGAACCGAACCAAAGAAGAAGAAGAATACAAGTGACAATATTGCAGTTATAGACATATTTCAAGAGAACCAAAGAAGAAGAAGAATACAAGAGACAATATTGCAGTTATAGACATATTTCAAGAGAACCAAAGAAGAAGAAGAATACAAGTGACAATATTGCAGTTATAGACATATTTCAAGAGAACGAAAGAAGAAGAAGAATACAAGTGACAATATTGCAGTTATAGACATATTTCAAGAGAACCAAAGAAGAAGAAGAATACAAGTGACAATATTGCAGTTATAGACATATTTCAAGAGAACCAAAGAAGAAGAAGAATACAAGTGAAAATATTGCAGTTATAGACATATTTCAAGAGAACCAAAGAAGAAGAAGAATACAAGTGACAATATTGCAGTTATAGACATATTTCAAGAGAACCAAAGAAGAAGAAGAATACAAGTGACAATATTGCAGTTATAGACATATTTCAAGAGAACCAAAGAAGAAGAAGAATACAAGTGACAATATTGCAGTTATAGACATATTTCAAGAGAACCAAAGAAGAAGAAGAATACAAGAGACAATATTGCAGTTATAGACATATTTCAAGAGAACCAAAGAAGAAGAAGAATACAAGTGACAATATTGCAGTTATAGACATATTTCAAGAGAACCAAAGAAGAAGAAGAATACAAGTGACAATATTGCAGTTATAGACATATTTCAAGAGAACCAAAGAAGAAGAAGAATACAAGTGACAATATTGCAGTTATAGACATATTTCAAGAGAACCAAAGAAGAAGAAGAATACAAGTGACAATATTGCAGTTATAGACATATTTCAAGAGAACCAAAGAAGAAGAAGAATACAAGTGACAATATTGCAGTTATAGACATATTTCAAGAGAACCAAAGAAGAAGAAGAATACAAGTGACAATATTGCAGTTATAGACATATTTCAAGAGAACCAAAGAAGAAGCAGAATACAAGTGACAATATTGCAGTTATAGACATATTTCAAGAGAACCAAAGAAGAAGAAGGCACTGAGAAGAATGTCCGCACCACGTTGTTGTTTGGGACTGTTGAAACGGAGCTACTTTCCTTTTAAAAATTCGCGTTATGGTGATTTTAACGGAAAAGATCCGATAATGTCCTTCTGTTGTCACTAATAAATGGAGCATGTTACATCGTTTGCAGATGATGGCATCGATTAAAATGCGGGATTCGCGCTTGAATGGTTCTCTAGTTTAAAACACTTCCTTCGTGAAGTTGCCCCAAAAGACATGATTAATAAACCAACATATTTTGCATCCAGTGCGAGAGCCTGTGGTAGTGCCTACAAGAAGTGTTGCGTGGGTCGGGAGTCTCCTAAAATGTTTGTCCTTTAGATTTTGTTCTCGCCCATTAAAGTTCCACGTGGTATACGGAACAGAGTGGAAGATGTTGAGGTGACCTTGGCAAATTTTGGAAACAGTTAAGTTGTTGACATAAAAGGTCAGGGTCAATATGGTTCTGTTCGGTGTGGGATGAATTTAGTTTGAAAAGCCTCTGTCCAGGTGATCGATAGTACGAGGGACGCTCAGAAAGTAATGCATCACATCGTTTTTCTCAGCTAATAATGAAGATAGAAGCATTGATTTTGCACACTTCAAATATAGCATGTGCCGATTGTGTGCACCAAATTACAACCCAACCGGCCAAATAATATGGCTGCTCTAAACCGTTGAAATTAATTAGTTAATTAGTTAGTCGACAGATCATCCTCGTTGCACATCGAACCATTCAGTCCATAAGTACTCGGATCCCCTCCTCAGCAAATCCCGCAGCGTGTAGCGGCTAACGACGCCAGTTCTGTGTTGGTTTATCAATCTTCTTTGGCTTCCTGCGTAGTGTTCTTGTTTGGCCACCCCTCTTTTAATTTGCTGCTCTAGCAGTCTGGCCATTGTTGTAGATTCACAGTCATCACTTGGTTCTCGCAAAAGTCTCACATCACGTAGAGCATTCAGAATGTCAGCCTGGTCCATGGCACGTCCGCCCTCCACAGTAGCCTCACCTGCGAGCTTGTCAGCCCGCTCATTTCCTTGTACTCCCGCATGCCCTGGCACGAAGATGAAACTAATCTTTGCCAGCCGAGACCGCTTCAGAGGCAGCAACCATTCTCTTCGGATCGACCCCTCCTCTATCCTCTTGATCATGTTCATTGAGTCGCTAAGGAAACAAGCCCTGGTGAATGTCTGTGTCTCGAGCCATGTTATTGCTTTACTTACTGCCATGACTTCCATGGTCAGGCTACTTGTGGTTTCAGTGAAAGCACCAGAGTCCTCCTTCACAATTCTCCCTCCGGCCCGAGCTGTAAAGGCCCATGAGCTTCTCACATGTCGGACGACCGACCCATCTGTGTAGATGACCGCGTCACCGTCTAGCGAATTCTCGAAAATCAACGCTTGTACTTCAGCCTCAACAGCAGCCGGATTTTCTTGTCTGCATTTTCTATCTAGTTGGATGCAAACTGAAAAGGATGTGCAGAAGTCTGTTGGCACTTGCACCCACTCCTCGCCAGGTTCTAAGTCCTCAAGAGAACACACCTGTTGAAGAATGTCTTCGGCATGACCCATCCACGACCGTCCTCTTTTTAACCTGCTGCCTTTCACCTTCCTAATTTCACTATGCAGTGGATGTTGTGTGTTTGCGTTAATTCTGAGGTAGGCGCGTGCCCTGCAAACGTGTATTCTCTCTTCAATGGTTGGAAAATCAAGAAGGTAGCGCATCGCCCTGCATGCTGTATCTCTTGTACATCCAAGAATAATGCGCATAGCTTCATTCTGTATCCTTTCCATCCTTTCTATCTGCTTATGGCTGAGAGTCAAGATTGCCATTGCATACTCCAAAACAGACATGACCAGCCCCTCGTACAGAAGACATAGATGGCGCTGCTCACAGTTTGCTGCCGCCATCACCCGCATCGCTGCCAAACCCCGCTTGGCCTTTGTTATCACCTGGTCTATGTGCACATTATAAGCAAGGCTTCGATCAAACCGTATCCCCAGGTAATTCATTGCCTGCGTTCTTTCCACCGTCTCTGAACACAGCATTACAGTTGGTGTTGGATTGTTGACAATATGATTATTCAACGAGAACCAAGTCACTGTTGCCTTTGTTGGGTTGACCATTGCCCCAGCTTCATCACACCAAGTACTTATGCGATTGAGTTCGGTTTGTAGTTCCCCAGCAACCTCCTCTCTATCCTTACCCTGACGATACACTAAAACATCATCGGCATATGACAATGTCCTGCCAGGTCCAGTGATCTGCTCACTGGTGATTCTCACCGTGTAGGCGTTGAACAGTACCGGAGATAATGGTGATCCCTGTGGTAGGCCAGGATATATTGTTGTTGGTTCCGAAGTCCAACTGCCACATCTAAAAACTACTTTCCGTTGGAAGAGGGCTGCAGCGATCCAACTAAGGAGGAATGGACTTACGGTTAGTTCAAGAAGCTGAAACATTGAAATAGAGCCTGTTAGTAACTTGCGTTATAAGCAGCAAATTGTGATTGAATTTCTCGTTACAATGAAGGGGACTGTTGTAAACATTCACAAGCGTCTATTTGATGTGTATGAAAGTTTTGCAGTCGACGGGAGTACAGTCAGTCGCTGGGTTCAGAGAATCAAAGAATCAGGAAGTGATAGGCGAATCACTACTCAACAATGGGCCTTACAGCCGTCAGTCAGCAATGGTAGTGCAAATGCAGTTATAAAAGCTCTCGGATTTTCTAAGGTTTGCACAAAATGGGTCACCGAAGTCTCACAAATGACCACCGATTGCAAAGGAAAGCTTTTGAACTGTTGGAGCGTTTCAATGCTGATGGAGATAATATTTTGGTAAGATCCTTACAGGTGACGAAACCTTGGCACATCATTTTGAACTTGCGACAAAAAGGCAATCAATGGAGTGGCTTCATCTGCAATAACCACGAAGAAAGAAATTCAAGACAATTTCTTAAGCTGGAAACGTCATTGAATGTGGGATTCTTGTGGATGTTATACCAAGAGAACCCAGGAAGTTTAAATCCGGTCAACAAATGCCCGCAGAAGTCAGATGTGTCGGCCTAACGGCGGAAGAACGCAGCTCTGCTGTAAACAGACACAGCGCAATCACGTCCGAAAAAAACTCTTCGGATGAACGCAGAGGAAGAATACTAAGGGGAGAGAAAATCAGTTAGCAAGCTTACATTACGACATTGAAAAAAACCTTAATCAACGTTTTCGCAGAGTTCGGCCGCACAAGAATCAAGCAGACCTGCTTTTCCTTCACGACAATGCGCGCCCTCACACAAGTCTGGCAACACGGGAAGCAATCACCAAATTAGATTGTACTGTACTAACCCATCCACCTTGATAGTCCCCAATTTGGCACCCTCTGATAGACAGAGTACCAACCGATACATTTTTAAATATCAGCCATGGTACACAACCTGTGGTGCTATTGACAGACGCAAAATCACTACTCCTGATTTCCGATATCTGTTTTGTCAACTTAAAGATGCATTCCGCAGGTCACGGTTTGAAGATGATGAAGGGATGATTCATGCAACGAAGAAATGGCTATATGATCAAGATACAATCTGGTACGGGCTAGGAATACATGCACTGGTTTCGCACTGGCATAAAGCCGTGTAAGCTGATGGGGATTGTGTTGAATAATATCGGAGCTAACATGACATATACATGTATATTGTGTATAAATGTCATTTTTGAATAAACAGCTCCTGAGAAAAACGAGGTGGTGCATTACTTTCTGTACGCCCTCGCACTCTCTGAAAGCTGTTTTGAGATTTGGTTCAGGATAAAGTCGGACACGGAAGAAATCCAGGAGCTCGCGGGCCCTACTCGTAAAGAGTTACCAGAGCATAACCTGAGTGGACGAAGAAGCTGTGAATAAGCTTTTGCGTCTTTGCAAGAGAGTGGGTGGGAGTGTGTACAGAAACGACATAGTATGATAATCTAGAGGCCGTAGAGGTTAAGACCATCCATCCACCATGTGCCATACCGATAAGGGTGGGCCGTCATGATTCGCCATTTCATTCGATCACCACAGTCGTGGATCAGCTCAGTATTATTGAATCCAATAAGATTCCAAGCCATCCAGGTATTTACTTCAATGCCTTCCCCTTATTCTCTCCCCCTCGATCTTGCTGGTTGTCACCAAGTTCTCCAATTTATTTCTTCTCATAACATGCCCAACAATGTTGGCTGTCTACTACGTCTAATTTCTCTAATCAGATCACGAGTTTCGTTTGTTTCTTGTACGACAGGAAAGTTAATGCTGACTTTGATGTTCAGGAATTTCTCTACAGTTCTTTTCGGAAATGTATACGCCTGAGTCCACATTTTTCTCATTTATATGTAACGTTGTTTTTTCTTGGACATCACGGTCACCATCCCCCTCCCTCTTTTTTTCTTCTCAGTATTGTCGATAGTAAACTTGCATGTTTGCATTGTGACCAAGCCGAGACAACCAACTTTGTTTGTGTGCACATGTTTACGCCCTATTACTTTGCCTTAATGTAGTTGTTTTAGCCTCAAGTAGCAAAAGATCAGACTTGAAATGAGTTGGTTGAGTGCTTTGTTCTAATATGGGTTAATGCTCAGAATAAGAGGAGAGAGGAGGAGGAGGAGAAGAAGAAGAAGTAGAAGAAGCAGCAGCAGCAGGAGGAGGAGGAGGAGGAGGAGGAGGAGGAGGAGGAGGAGGAGGAGGAGGAGGAGGAGGAGGAGGTAGATTTAGAAACGATACCGAGCACCAGAAAAACCTAACAGATGTGGGCATGCCGAAATATAACCAGTCACCCTACATAAGGTGAAAAGCTGATAGGTTTGTAATGACGTATTTTCATAGCTGTCCTTTCTGTTGCCTAGTGTGTACCCCAGCAATCTTTGATTGGTTCCTGCCCATAATAGGAATAATGTGGTATGGCAGAATTACCCAAGATTATAGTGTGCTGATACTGAGGTAGCGGGTTCAACCCCTACATCGGTCGGTTGAACTAAAATGTTGGCTTCTCGTCCTTGACTTCGGGATGTAAATTACAAGTACCTCTGAAGTCAGAGTGGGTTCGCCTGATGGCGAGGGACACTGGTAATAGGGAAAGCTAATCAACACGCCAAAATCAGTCCAGTGCACTAAAAATAGCACAGTTATGGACTACGCTTGAGTTCAATGCGAACGAACATTTAAAAAGAAAAAGAGCTAATTAAACAAATATCAGTGAATCAAGAGATGAGGAAAAGAGCTGACTGGGGACAGGACACACGCTTAGAGAACTCGAGGATAGTATAACTGGAGAGTCCCTTGTATATGACCTATAGGAGAACCCGAGAATAGCATAACTGGAGAGTCCCTTGCATATGACCTATAGGAGAACCCGAGAATAGCATAACTGGAGAGTCCCTTGTATATGACCTATAGGAGAACCCGAGAATAGCATAACTGGAGAGTCCCTTGTATATGACCTATAGGAGAACCCGAGAATAGCATAACTGGAGAGTCCCTTGTATATGACCTATAGGAGAACCCGAGAATAGCATAACTGGAGAGTCCCTTGTATATGACCTATAGGAGAACTCGAGAATAGCATAACTGGAGAGTCTCTTGTATATGACCTATAGGAGAACCCGAGAATAGCATAACTGGAGAGTCCCTTGTATATGACCTATATGAGAACCCGAGAATAGCATAACTGAAGAGTCCCTTGTATATGACCTATAGGAGAACTCGAGGAATAGTATAACTGGAGAGTCCCTTGTATATGACCTATAGGAGAACCCGAGAATAGCATAACTGGAGAGTTCCTTGTATATGACCTATAGGAGAACCCGAGAATAGCATAACTGGAGAGTCCCTTGTATATGACCCATAGGAGAACCCGAGAATAGCATAACTGGAGAGTCCCTTGTATATGACCTATAGGAGAACCCGAGAATAGCATAACTGGAGAGTCCCTTGTATATGACCTATAGGAGAACCCGAGAATAGCATAACTGGAGAGTCCCTTGTATATGACCTATAGGAGAACCCGATAATAGCATAACTGGAGAGTCCCTTGTATATGATCTATAGGAGAACCCGAGAATAGCATAACTGGAGAGTCCCTTGTATATGACCTATAGGAGAACCCGAGAATAGCATAACTGGAGAGTCCCTTGTATATGATCTATAGGAGAACCCGAGAATAGCATAACTGGAGAGTCCCTTGTATATGACCTATAGGAGAACCCGAGAATAGCATAACTGGAGAGTCCCTTGTATATGACCTATAGGAGAACCCGAGAATAGTATAACTGGAGAGTCCCTTGTATATGACCTATAGGAGAACCAGAGAATAGCATAACTGGAGAGTCCCTTGTATATGACCTATAGGAGAACCAGAGAATAGTATAACTGGAGAGTCCCTTGTATATGACCTATAGGAGAACCCGAGAATAGCATAAATGGAGAGTCCCTTGTATATGACCTATTGGAGAACCCGATAATAGCATAACTGGAGAGTCCCTTGTATATGACCTATAGGAGAACCCGAGAATAGCATAACTGGAGAGTCCCTTGCATATGACCTATAGGAGAACCCGAGAATAGTATAACTGGAGAGTCCCTTGTATATGACCTATAGGAGAACCCGAGAATAGCATAACTGGAGAGTCCCTTGTATATGACCTATTGGAGAACTCGAGAATAGTATAACTGGAGAGTCCCTTGTATATGACCTATAGGAGAACCCGAGAATAGCATAACTGGAGAGTCCCTTGTATATAGCTCATAAGACTATGTGGTCGTGTGTTCCAATGCTCATCATGGCGGGGATTTACAATAAAAATAAATTGTTCTGAGCTCCCAGAACCAAACTGACTAAAATTAGTACCAGAAAATGTGTGGGAAGCAAAGGCGGTCAGCATTAACCCCATCAGTCATCGAATTAAGCTGGGTCCACAAACATTTGGGGCCAGCACCATGTACTCGGTACCCTCAAGACATGGGAAAGTGTCCTTAGCCTTCAAAGCCACAGATGTGGCGAAGACATGCTCAAGGAAGTAGCAGTAGAGATAGACTGTCGCCACAGGTGTGGCAAAGACATGCTCAAGGAAGTAGCAGTAGAGATAGACTGTCGCCACAGGTGTGGCGAAGACATGCTCAAGGAAGTAGCAGTAGAGATAGACTGTCGCCACAGGTGTGGCGAAGACATGCTCAAGGAAGTAGCAGTAGAGATAGACTGAGAGAGTAAATAAGATGACTGGAGTCTGTTGTCGTGTCAGTATGCCAGAGTAGTTTCTCCCGGATCGTGACTTGAGTTTTAATAGGGGATTCAAATTCAAATGGGCTGAATAATTCCATTTTTGTTGCACATTTGTCAATTAAATTTTTTCGGCTCTACCTATTTTGATATTACTTGTAGATATAGCATTTTCTGTATTGATTTATTTCTCCTTTCGCCACTGAAATAACAATAAAAATAAGTTAATCGCACGTACAGGAGGTTCCAATCAACCCCAGCACTTATTGGCTTTTTGTGATTTCCTAGGCAATTTTACGTCCAGTAGTTTTTTTGTGGCTAAGGGCTTGCGAACGCGGTTTGTGAGCCCGTATACCCTGGTTCGAAACACGGCGGTGCTGGTTTTTTCGAAAAAGGTATAAGAGCCGGTCGTTCAGAAAGCAATGGCAAACTACTGAACGTAACATCTGCCCAGGAATCACGAACAGCGAAAATGCTGGGGTTGTCTACTACGTCCTGTGAAGGACATGCAACTTAATTAAAGTTTGCCACTAGCAGTCGACGTAGCCATAAGGATAAGAGAATAGCTCTGAAACTTCTGTTGCGCTGATGTTCAGGTAGGGAGTTCACCCCCTTCGCCCGTCAGCTGGACTAGCTAAACGTAAAATTGTACATATTTTAGACCGGTTTGTACCTGTGAGCCGATGTGAATGGCAAAAACAGGGGGAACACAAACAAAATCTCTGCCTCTAATGGGATTCGAACACATGACCGTCTGGTCGGCACCCAAGCGTGCTAGCCACTGAGCCACAACGTCTGATAACTCTTCCTACACTGTGAATTCCTAGCGAAGTGGTCAAGCCGCTGCCTCGCGCTCCGAAGGTTGTGAGTTCGATTCCTACGTCTTTCAGTTCACGAGTGCATTTTTCTCGGAGACTCCTGGGGTCGTCGCTAGAGCTACGGAATTCGTGCTTTGTGCGACGCTTTTGGCAGGCCGTCCTGAAGAAAGAGACCGAGCTATATGGCATAAAACCCGGGGCAATGAAGTCGATCCTATCGACTCTTTTAAGACACTGTGAAATAATTTCCACGCAATACATTGCTTTAAGCACAGTACTCACTCTGTGATTGACAGATTCGGCAGGGATGAGCAAATAAGATCCCAGCTATGTAACTCGTATTACGAACGTGCCCTGAAAACATTGGTAAAGTAGACCAACTTATGGGACTATCGGAGATGAGGTGTCCTAACACGCTGTCCGGGGGTGGTTGTTGTGGGTAAAGGCAGTTTCGTTAAGCAGTATTGTCAACGGCCATCAGATGATTGGTGTTCACACGGTTGTAACAACACCTGTGGATTGGTGTTGTGTGATCACACACTATAGTTTCGGGTGTTTGGTGGTGGCCACACATAGTAATTTCTGGTGTTTGGTGGTTGTGGTCACACATTGTAATTTCGAGTGTTTGGTGTGGTTGTGTTCACACAAAGTAGTTTCCATTGGTTGGTGGTTGTATGTTCACATATAGTACAGTATCACGTGTTTGGTGGTTGTGTATTCACACAGTAGGCACAACAGCGGTAGGTTGATATTTGTGTATTCACACAGTAGGCACAACAGCGGTAGATTGGTATTTGTGTATTCACACAGTAGGCACAACAGCGGTAGATTGGTATTTTTGTATTCACACAGTAGGCACACCAGCGGTAGATTGATATTTGTGTATTCACACAGTTGGCACAACAGTGGTAGATTGGTATTTGTGTATTCACACAGTAGGCACAACTGCGGTAGATTGATATTTGTGTATTCACACAGTAGGCACAACATGTATTCACTTAGTAGTTACTACAGCTGTAGATTGATATTTATATGTTCACACTGTAGGGACTACAGCTGTAGATTGATATTTGTGTGTTCACACTGTAGGGACTACAGCTGTAGATTGGTATTTATATGTTCACACTGTAGGGACTACAGCTGTAGATTGATATTTGTGTGTTCACACTGTAGGGACTACAGCTGTAGATTGGTATTTATATGTTCACACTGTAGGGACTACAGCTGTAGATTGATATTTGTGTGTTCACACTGTAGGGACTACAGCTGCAGAGCTACAGCTGCCGGGTGATCAGTGATTGTATGTTCACAAGGTAGTGACTACAGCGATCAGGTTGTTCATGATTGTGTGTTCACACAGTAGTGACTACAGCGATCAGGTTGTTCATGATTGTGTGTTCACACAGTAGTGACTACAGCGATCAGGTTGTTCATGATTGTGTGTTCACACAGCAAAGACTACAACAATAACGTTATTTGTGATAATTTGTTCACACACTAAAGACTACAGATTTAAGATGGTTTATGTTCCTAATTTGTATCTTTAGTTTTGCCTCTTATACGCTTGCTTTAATTTACTTGAGCATATCCACTCGACCTCAACAGATACACAAACACACACGAGCGTGCACACACACACGCATGTGCGCTCACACACGCACACACTCTCTTTTACTTTTCATTTCCAAGATTAAGACCAGTGTTTCCGCGGGAAGAGGGAGGAGGGCGAACAGGGAACACTCACCACTGTAAAACACAAACATGCCACCTCCCAATCACCCAGACCCACAAAAGAAAAACATGTTGTATACATCACAACGATTAGCCTCACAACCAAGGCACCAATTCGTGGCGTGTTTAGAAATCAAGTAACATTAGCGAAGTCATAGACAATCATTTTATCGATAATAATTCACCGCCGTGTGAACTTTGACACGACCAAATTATGATCTGGTTTCAGAAGCTGTCCTGCCGGTGCTGATGTGTGAGGGAATGGCAATCTGAGACGTTCCCAGCAGAACTCGACACCGCCTCGGGGATTAGCTGCTTGTCAATAGTTCTATCTGCGCAGGCCCTTGGCGGGTCGCAGGCCAGGTGCGAGTTGAACCTTCCAACCAACTCATATTGTTGGGCCACAAATGTCCTAAGATGTACTTTCATTGTTTCCGGTCGTCTTTGTTCAAGCTGGTGGTTAAAAAAAAAAAAATCTATATAGCTAAGGTGATTACAAGAACCCATTACATGTGTCCCCCTGTGTGTGTATGGCAGAGACGTAATAGGCGATTGCGTAGGGTCAGGGGGATAATAATAAGACATTATAGTAGAAGGTCGTATCACGCTTGTGCTTAAACATCCTGTGCGCTGAATGCGGGGTAGTAGGTTTATTTCCACACACTGGTCAGTTGGAAGTAAACGTTGACTTCTTGTTCAGATTGATTGATCGATCTAGGAACCGGCATCACAGCATTCGGGGCATTCCCATAAGCGCTCCGTCCCCATCCTCAGAAGCCAGCGAAGAGTTCCAACCCCAATAGTACCAGTAGCAATCTGATTATATTTGCGTCTCGCCTTTCCTCTAAGCGTCGAGCATAGGCCAGATCCCCTCGTCACTCCACGTTGTCGCATTCTTGCCAGACCATGGTGATCCATTTGCTCCTCCGAGGTGTACACGTGCTCCCACAAGGCCGCAACCACGTCTGCCTTGTCGTGCATCAATACTCCACCAAGTTTTGCAGAGCCAGCCAGTCTATCTGCTTGTTCATTCCCCAGCACACCAGCATGCCCCGGAGAAAAGATCCAGACGATGCTTGCCACCCGTGACTTCCGAAGCGAAGCAAGCCACTCGGCACGAAGCTTGCCTGTCCTCACCCTACTCAGCATGCTTTCTGAGTCAGTTACAATCACGATGTGTGTCTGTGTGTCGTATTCTCCATCCAGCGGAAAGCTGCATTGACTGCCTCCACCTCCATTCTTAAGCTAGATGTTATGGTATCATATGCCAGGCTCTCCTGCACCAAACGTCGACCATAAGCCTTTGCCAAGAAACCCCAGGCACTTCTACTACCTCTCAACACCGAACCATCTGTGTAGATAATCACATCACCTGGGCGACTTCTTGTTCAGATAAGAATGGCTAACCAATGAACATGCAATTGCCCAGAAAAAACGTACTGGAGTTGATTGCAACGTCATGCAACGGACGTGCAACATTTTATATATAAATGGGAAACTTGCATGCCTGGCTAACGGTTAGATATAGAAAAATGGGAAGCTTGCATGCCTGCCTAACGGTCAGGGATGTAGAAAAATGGGAAGCTTGCATGCCTGCCTAACGGTCAGGGATGTAGAAAAATGGGAAGCTTGCATGCCTGCCTAACGGTCAGGGATTCGATTTCACACTCAGGCTGTTTGACGATGATTGACAGAGTTGTTGGTTCAGGTGAGTGATATACCTATCTATTCACAGGTAGTTCACATTGTTGTTGGTTCAGGTGAGTGATATACCTATCTATTCACAGGTAGTTCACATAGTTGTTGGTTCAGGTGAGTGATATACCTATCTATTCACAGGTAGTTGATATAGTTGATGGTTCAGGTGGGTGACATACCTGTCATGGACTTGCAGTTGACATAGTTGTTGATTCAGTTGAGTAATATACGACTATTCACGGGCGATTGATGGATAGTTGATTCAGTTGAGTAATATACGACTATTCACGGGCGATTGACGGATAGTTGATTCAGTTGAGTAATATACGACTATTCACGGGCGATTGACGGATAGTTGATTCAGTTGAGTAATATACGACTATTCACGGGCGATTGACGGATAGTTGATTCAGTTGAGTAATATACGACTATTCACGGGCGATTGACGGATAGTTGATTCAGTTGAGTAATATACGACTATTCACGGGCGATTGACGGATAGGTGATTCAGTTGAGTAATATACGACTATTCACGGGCGATTGACGGATAGTTGATTCAGTTGAGTAATATACGACTATTCACGGGCGATTGACGGATAGTTGATTCAGTTGAGTAATATACGACTATTCACGGGCGATTGACGGATAGTTGATTCAGTTGAGTAATATACGACTATTCACGGGCGATTGACGGATAGTT
Organism: Cepaea hortensis; assembly: GCA_963921405.1. NCBI lineage: Eukaryota > Metazoa > Mollusca > Gastropoda > Stylommatophora > Helicidae > Cepaea > Cepaea hortensis. The sequence goes on along the minus strand of OY992883.1, from coordinate 74,919,885 downwards.
GATTCAGTTGAGTAATATACGACTATTCACGGGCGATTGACGGATAGTTGATTCAGTTGAGTAATATACGACTATTCACGGGCGATTGACGGATAGTTGATTCAGTTGAGTAATATACGACTATTCACGGGCGATTGACGGATAGTTAATTCAGTTGAGTAATATACGACTATTCACGGGCGATTGACGGATAGTTGATTCAGTTGAGTAATATACGACTATTCACGGGCGATTGACGGATAGTTGATTCAGTTGAGTAATATACGACTATTCACGGGCGATTGACGGATAGTTGATTCAGTTGAGTAATATACGACTATTCACGGGCGATTGACGAATAGTTAATTCAGTTGAGTAATATACGACTATTCACGGGCGATTGACGGATAGTTGATTCAGTTGAGTAACATACGACTATTCACGGGCGATTGACGGATAGTTGATTCAGTTGAGTAATATACGACTATTCACGGGCGATTGACGGATAGTTGGTTCAGGTGAGTGATATACGACTATTCACGGGCGATTGACGGATAGTTGATTCAGTTGAGTAATATACGACTATTCACGGGAGATTGACGGATAGTTGATTCAGGTGAGTGATATACGACTATTCACAGGCGATTGACGGATAGTTGATTCAGTTGAGTAATATACGACTATTCACGGGAGATTGACGGATAGTTGATTCAGGTGAGTGATATACGACTATTCACGGGCGATTGACGGATAGTTGGTTCAGGTGGACGACATTCCTGTTATTCATTTATAGTTGACTTAGTTGTTGGTTCAAGTTGGTGATATACCTGTCATTGACGATTAGTTGACATAATTATTTGTTCAGATATACCTGTCATTGACGGATAGTTGACATAATTATTTGTTCAGATATACCTGTCATTGACGATTAGTTGACATAATTATTTGTTCAGATATACCTGTCATTGACGATTAGTTGACATAATTATTTGTTCAGATATACCTGTCATTGACGATTAGTTCACATAATTATTTGTTCAGATATACCTGTCATTGACGATTAGTTGACATAATTATTTGTTCAGATATACCTGTCATTGACGATTAGTTGACATAATTATTTGTTCAGATATACCTGTCATTGACGGATAGTTGACAAAGTTATTTGTTCAAGTGGGTGATGTACTTGTCCTCTGGCGGATTGTTTCGGTTCAGGTGGATGATTCATCTGGATTGTAATAGTACTGAGGTTTAGGAAGATGATAGACCTGTCTACTGATGACACGACTGGACACCTAGGCCGTCAGACAATGATCATCATCATGTGCCATGTAGGTCATTCTGGGATGTTGTGTTTTCCGATAACATACCATCACCAGTCTCGGATATATTCTGTGTTGTTCTTGCTTGGATTATGGCTAAGCTATCCACGTTTGATATCTTTGTCGTCCTATTCTATTTCACGTCAAATTTGCTATTTATCACTAAGTTTTGAAGTTTATTTCTTCTGATTCTTATCTCTACAAGTGCACTTTATTCTCCAGTGAGGCATACAGCCATAGCTAACTGAAACCCATCCGTTCTTTCATTTGCTCTCTCCCGCAGCTCCACCCGTCTCCCGAGAGTATTCATCTGTCTTTAATTCTCCTTTCCGGGGGTGGGAAGGGGGCGCTCCAGATAAGAAAGTGTTTAGTTACACTGTCCTCATGTTTATTTTGTTCTCATATATAAATATCGACTACTGACGTCTAATTTATCTCATAAATGTACGGTTTGCATATTATTTCTTCTATGACTGCCTCGTGCGTTATTCTGATCGCCCTTGGCACTCTAAGCATATTGCCCATAAACCACATGTCTGTTGCTGTGAGATGTTGCACGGCATGTCTGCCCGTTGAGCACGTTAGAACTTGCCAGTGATGATACACATCTGTAGTTACTGGTACATGATATTTCTGGCTAGCGATGCTATTGCTTGTTTAATGTTTAATTGTAAAAGCTCTCAGTTGCTCCATCAGGAGTGCGTCACTGATGACTTTTGGGTCAGGTTTGGAGTGCCGCTAGCTCTCAGTGCTTTTATTATCTAATTTACCACCACTGACACTTAGTAAGTGTAAGTGACTTACGTCTGTGCCCCTTGCCTCACACTCTGTATGTGTTGTAGTTAATAAATATGCATGTTTCTTTCTCTGGTATGTTAGTGGTATCAATGGTTTAGAGCCGTAGCCCTATCTCTGTCAGTTTGTAACACGACTTTGTCCGTTTATTGGACTACTATACCTGTTTTGGGGGAACCGCGTTAATGCAGTTTTTAGCACTCTTGCCTGCCGGCCCGGTGTCCATGTGTTCGAATTTCCATCGAGGCCGATGATTGACACTTGACACAGGCTCCCAGTTCGACCCAGCTACAATAGGTACCAGAAAGGGTCCAGGAAGATAACGGTGACCGGCGAGATAGTAACGGCATCACCCATCCAGCGTCGATTAGTGTATGACATTCTTGTCTAGCACCATATACACGGTTTGTCCCAATGCTTGGATGTGTCCTGTAATTGTCTGTTCTATTTTGGCCCTTCTTAAGACTATATCTGGTGTAATATTGACCACATCGCTATTAAGTGCCAATTTTTAAATAAAATACGGTCTGTCACCATATACACAATATTTCCCAATGCTTGCAAGTGTTCTTTATTCTGTTTTATACTGACCGTTCTTAAGATCACATTATCCGTTTATAAGACTACTTTGCCTTGGGTTTCACGCAAAGGTTTGCCCCAGGTAAGCCACAGCACCTGTGAAAACCAGTGTCCCATTACCCAAGTACTGGAACTACCTCATCAATCACCCAGTGACCCGGCCGTTCACTGAATGCCTGGTTAATCCCGGCTAATTGGTCCTAGTCTCCACGTGACGCCACGTAAGGGGACTGGCGCAGTAGGCAGAAAGTGTTTACCACCAGCGGAGAAGAAAGAGGTGTGCGACCACTAAAGTCGTATCCTGCAGAGGGTACTTAGTCACGACCGTACAGTGTCTCTGTCCTTCTGTTTCTAATCTGCGTCTCTTTCTCTGTCGCTGTATCTCTTAAGTCATTATGCATTGCTTTTTTACATCTTTATCTTTCTGCTACTTATCTCTCTGTATTTTGTGTGCTTCTATTTCTTTGACGTAGTCCTTCTGCCGTTCTATTTGTGCACGTGTCTGTCCATTTCTCTATTTGTATATTTCTGTGGTCTTTATCTTCCAAATATCTGTATCTCCGTATCTCTCTGGGTAGACACAACGCAACTAATCGAGGATGTACGAGGGCGAGTCAATGAGTAAGCCACACAGTTCTGTGTGATTGCAGGTAAATGTAGTTGGTGTTTTCTACAGGTGTCATTAGGTGACAGCAACATCAAACTTTATATTCCCGTTCGTCAGGTGGCGCTACTTGTCTCGTTCGCATGCGCAGCGCATAAACAAAATAACGAATGTACTTACGGAGTGTACAACCAAAGAGAAACGTGCTGTTGTGCATTTTTTTTTTTTTGTGGGCAAAAGGACTGCCTGAAAAGGACATCCATAAAGAAATGCTTCCTGTTTATGCTGACAAATGTTTGTCCCGTAAAGCGGTACATAGCTGGGTAGAAAATTTTTCTCCAGGACGCTCGAAAATTGTTGATGAAATCCGATCTGGTCGTCCTGTTGAGATTGCAACAGAAGCATCCGTGCAGCGGGTGGAGGAAATGTTTAGAGGTGACAGGTGAGTAACGATAGACTCTGTAGTATCTGCAATAGGGTGCTCACATGGTTCAGCATACAGCATAATGCATGATCGATTGAAATTTAAGAAAGTGTGCTCAAGGCGGGTGCCAAGACAATTGAAGGAGGAACACAAAATGAACCGATATGACCTGTCCTTGCATCATCTCTGTCGATACGAAGATGAAGGAGAAGACATGCTGAACAGAATTGTGACTGGGGACGAATCATGGGTGGATCACTACCAGCCCGAATCAAAGCGTGCTTCAATGCAATGGAAACATCCTTCTTCGCCTTGTGTCCAAAAATTCAAAGTTACGCCATCAGCAGGAAATGTTATGCTTACAGTGTTCTGGGATTGTCAAGGAGTGCTTTTAATCAATTTCAAGAAGAAAGGTGACAATGTGAATTCTGAATCGTACTGTGAAGTTCTATCGATGATGCAATTCGAAGAAAACTTCCAGGACTGCTGACTAGAGGAGTGATGCTTCTTCATGACAATGTCAGACCACATACGGCTCGATTAACTCAGGAGAAAATTAATCATCTAAGGTGGGAAGTTCTGTAACATCCACCTTAGCCCCTAGCGATTTCCAATTTTTTGGTCCACTGAAAACCCACCTTGGCGGGAGACATTTCGCGAATGACACTGAAGTTGAATGTGAAGTGAAAATGTGGTTTAGAAAATAGAGCACGCAGTTCTATGCAGCCGATTTGAGAGGACTAATAAAACGATGGGATAAGTGCATCAATGTTGGTGCAAATTATGTTGAGAAATAAAGGGACAATGTATGTATAAAAATAAACTGGTTTCAAGTTGTTATCATAGTTAGTTATTTTTCTACAGCCATTTGTGACTTACTTATTAACTTCCCTTCGTGCCGCACACAGCACGTCGTAACTGGACGATAACATAGCACAATAAAATCGCTAGGCGATCAGTGCAACACAATCTTGACTAGAGAACACACAAGGGGCTATGCCCAGAGGATACACACGGACAACATGGTTAGAGGTTACTCAGAGGGTAGAATGATTAGAGGTTACACACAGGGCAGTATGATTAGAGGTTACACACAGGGCAGTATGATTAGAGGTTACACAGGGTAGTATGATTAGAGGTTACACACAGGGCAGTATGATTAGAGGTTACACACAGGGCAGTATGATTATAGATTACACACAGGGCAGTATGATTAGAGAATACACACAGGGCAGTATGATTAGAGGTTACACACAAGGCAGTATGATTAGTGGTTACACACAGGGCAGTATGATTAGAGGTTACACACAGGGCAGTATGATTAGAGGTTACACACAGGGCAGTATGATTAGAGGTTACACACAGGGCAGTATGATTAGAGGTTACACACAGGGCAGTATGATTAGAGGTTACACACAGGGCAGTATGATTATAGATTACACACAGGGCAGTATGATTAGAGAATACACACAGGGCAGTATGATTAGAGGTTACACACAGGGCAGTATGATTAGAGGTTACACACAGGGCTGTATGATTAGAGGTTACACACAGGTCAGTATGATTAGAGGTTACACACAGGGCAGTATGATTAGAGGTTACACACAGGTCAGTATGATTAGAGGTTACACACAGGTCAGTATGATTAGAGGTTACACACAGGGCAGTATGATTATAGATTACACACAGGGCAGTATGATTAGAGGTTACACACAGGGCAGTATGATTAGAGGTTACACACAGGGCAGTATGATTAGTGGTTACACACAGGGCAGTATGATTAGAGGTTACACACAGGGCAGTATGATTAGAGATTACACACAAGGCAGCATGATTAGAGGTTACACACAAGGCAGTATGATTAGAGGATGCACACAGGGCAGTATAATTAGAGGATGCACACAGGGCAGCATGATTAGAGATTACACACAGGGCAGTATGATTAGAGGTTACACACAGGGCAGCATGATTAGAGGTTACACACAGGGCAGTATGATTAGAGGTTACACACAGGGCAGTATGATTAGAGGATGCACACAGGGCAGTATAATTAGAGGATGCACACAGGGCAGCATGAGTAGAAAATGCACACAAGGCAGATTGATGCACATAGGGCAGCATGACTAGATGATGCACACAGGGCAGCATGACTAGATGATGCACACAAGGCAGTATGATTAGAGGATGCACACAGAGCAGTATAATTAGAGGTTACACACAGGGCAGTATGTTTAGAGGATGCACACAGAGCAGTATAATTAGAGGTTACACACAGGGCAGTATGATTAGAGATTACACACAAGGCAGTATGATTAGAGGTTACACACAGGGCAGTATGATTAGAGGTTACTCACAGGGCAGTATGATTAGAGGTTACACACAGGGCAGTATGATTAGAGGTTACACACAGGGCAGTATGATTAGAGGATACACACAGGGCAGTATGATTAGAGGATGCACACAGGGCAGTATGATTAGAGGTTACACACAGGGCAGTATGATTAGAGATTACACACAAGGCAGTATGATTAGAGGATGCACACAGGGCAGTATAATTAGAGGTTACACACAGGGCAGTATGATTAGAGATTACACACAGGGCAGTATGATTAGAGGTTACACACAAGGCAGTATGATTAGAGGATGCACACAGGGCAGTATAATTAGAGGTTACACACAGGGCAGTATGATTAGAGATTACACACAGGGCAGTATGATTAGAGGATGCACACAGGGCAGTATAATTAGAGGTTACACACAGGGCAGTATGATTAGAGGATGCACACAGGGCAGTATAATTAGAGGTTACACACAGGGCAGTATGATTAGAGGATGCACACAGGGCAGTATGATTAGAGGATGCACACAGGGCAGCATGATTAGAGATTACACACAGGGCAGCATGATTAGAGGTTACACACAAGGCAGTATGATTAGAGGATGCACACAGGGCAGTATAATTAGAGGTTACACACAAGGCAGTATGATTAGAGGTTACACACAGGGCAGTATAATTAGAGGTTACACACAAGGCAGTATGATTAGAGGATGCACACAGGGCAGCATGATTAGAGATTACACACAGGGCAGTATGATTAGAGGTTACACACAGGGCAGTATGATTAGAGATTACACACAAGGCAGTATGATTAGAGGATGCACACAGGGCAGTATAATTAGAGGTTACACACAGGGCAGTATGATTAGAGATTACACACAGGGCAGTATGATTAGAGGTTACACACAGGGCAGTATGATTAGAGATTACACACAGGGCAGTATGATTAGAGGATGCACACAGGGCAGTATGATTAGAGGTTACACACAGGGCAGTATGATTAGAGATTACACACAGGGCAGTATGATTAGAGGATGCACACAGGGCAGTATAATTATAGGTTACACACAAGGCAGTATGATTAGAGGTTACACACAGGGCAGTATGATTAGAGATTACACACAGGGCAGTATGATTAGAGGATGCACACAGGGCAGTATAATTAGAGGTTACACACAGGGCAGTATGATTAGAGGTTACACACAGGGCAGTATGATTAGAGATTACACACAGGGCAGTATGATTAGAGGATGCACACAGGGCAGTATAATTAGAGGTTACACACAGGTCAGTATGATTAGAGGGTATACACAGGGCAGTATGATTAGAGATTACACACAGGGCAGTATGATTAGAGGATGCACACAGGGCAGTATAATTATAGGTTACACACAAGGCAGTATGATTAGAGATTACACACAGGGCAGTATGATTAGAGGTTACACACAGGGCAGTATGATTAGAGGTTACACACAGGGCAGTATGATTAGAGATTACACACAAGGCAGTATGATTAGAGGATGCACACAGGGCAGTATAATTAGAGGTTACACACAGGACAGTATGATTAGAGATTACACACAGGGCAGTATGATTAGAGGTTACACACAGGGCAGTATGATTAGAGGTTACACACAGGGCAGTATGATTAGAGATTACACACAGGACAGTATTATTAGAGGTTACACACAGGGCAGTAAGATTAGAGGTTACACACAGGGCAGTATGATTAGAGATTACACACAAGGCAGCATGATTAGAGGTTACACACAAGGCAGCATGATTAGAGGATGCATATAGGACAACATGATTAGAGGATGCATATAGGACAAAATGATTAGAGGATGCATATAGGACAACATGATTAGAGGATGCATATAAGACAACATGATAAGAGGATGCATACAGGACAACATGATTAGAGGATGCATATAAGACAACATGATTAGAGGATGCATACAGGACAAAATGATTATAGGTTAAACACAGGACAACATGATTAGAGGATGCACACAGGGCAGATTGATGCACACAGGACAACATGATTAGAGGATGCACACAGGGTAACATGATTAAAGCATACACACAGGGCAGATTAATGCACACCTGGCAGATTGATGCACACAGGACAGATTATTGCACACAGGGCAGATTAATGCACACAGAGCAGCATAATTAGAGGATGCACACAGGGCAGCATGATTAGAGGATGCACACAGGGCAGCATGATTAAAGCATACTCACAGGGCAGATTGATGCACACAGGACAGATGATTGCACACAGGGCAGCATGATACATGCATATACACAGGGCAGATTAATGCACACAGAGCAGCATAATTAGAGGTTGCACACAGGGCAACATGATTAGAGGATGGACATAGGGCAGCATGATTAGAGGTTGCACACAGGGCAGCATGATTAGAGGATACACAGGAGGCAGATTGATGCACACAGGGCAGCATGATTAAAGCATACACACGTGGCAGATTAATGCACACAGGGCAGATTGATGCGCACATAGCAACATGATTAGAGGATACACACAGGGCAGCATGATTAGAGGATACACACAGGGCAGAATGATTAGAGGATACACACAGGGCAGCATGATTAGAGGATACACACAGGGCAGCATGATTAGAGGATACACACAGGGCAGCATGATTAGAGGATACAAATGGGGCATCATGATTAGATGATACAAATGGGGCAGCATGATTAGAGGATACAAATGGGGCAGCATGATTAGAGGATACACACAGAGCAGCACGGTTAGAGGATACACACAGGAGAACATAACTGTAGTTTTCCCACAACACAATATGGCTATTGTATACCCACAACACAACATTACTAGAATATCCACAACACAACATGACTAGAATATTCACATCACAACTATGATTATAGTATAGCCAACAACACAACATTACTATAGTATACCCAACCCCTATCATGACTATAGTTTACCAACAACACAGCATGACTAGAATACTCACATCACAACATAACTATAGTATACCAACAACACAACATGACTATAGTATACCAACAACACAACATGACTATAGTATACCAACAACACAACATGACTATAGTATACCAACAACACAACATGACTATAGTATAGCCACAACACAACATGACTATAGTATACTAACAACACAACATGACTATAGTATACCCACAACATGACTATAGTATACTCACAACATGGCTATAATATACCCATAACATGACTATAGTGTACCCACAACACAACGTGACGATAGTATACCCACAACATGACTGTATTATACCCATAACATGACTATAGTATATCCACAACATGACTTAGTATACCCACAACACAACATGACTATAGTATACCCATAACACAGCGTTACTGTAGAGTTTTACTTGAAAACACAACACAATTGAGCAAGACGGTGCACTCCTCATACGTTAAGTTTCTCCTTCCATCCTCTATCGCTTGCGCCAGTACTGTATCTCTCGCTCTCTGCACTAAACGTTCGTGTGAGAAACACGTCGTTAAAAATCCCTCTAGCTTCCTCATTTAAAACCTGGTATGGCAAACCACTAAGATAGGTAAGGGAGGAGGGAGGGGAATGCGGGCATAATGGAATCTCTGAAGCAGGGAATTACATGCCGTCAAGAAATCCACGCCTCACCGTCGGAGCTCGCGTCACTTCCGGTCTCAGAGAAGCCTCAAGTGGTCACGTGACGCTGGTTCCAGAGTCGGTCTAGCGTACCGGAAGCTGGCTGATGGCTGCTGAATGACGGTTCCCGGATCACTTCCGGGAAATGGCGGATTCCTGGGTTCTTTGCGCGCAAATTACACGAGATTTCAGCCCAAAGAAACGGTATCTCCCTTACTTCCGCGCACGCCAGTTTATAGTAAAATACTTCAATAAGATTTCATACTGGCGTAAGAAAAACCATCGGGAACATGGGATTTTGTGGGGAAACTTCCATGTAAATTATAGCCATTTCTCACCACACGGAAATACATAATTCTCCAATTGGGGAAATAAGATCGATGGCTCAAACATTTGTCAACAACAGTTTAAGTACATTTCTGTGTAAATGCGATATGTGTATCTGCTGAGATGCGAGTACATTTGGTTTGCTTGATTCTAGAACGACGCGTACGTTTGGTGTGTATATGGTTTTCAAGACTTACATTTAGTTTCTGGTTGTTTAATATGAAGTGCATTTGGTTTGTATATTTTTTTGAATCACGAACATTTGGTTTGTATATGTTTTGAATGAAGAACATATGGTTTGTTTATGTTTTGAATTACGCTTATGACGAAGCTGAAGTTAACGGCTTTTACATTTGATTTCGTTCATAAACGGGCTCTACGGAAAGGGTTACGAATGCAATCCCTAATGCCGCGTTCGAAACACAGCGGCGGGAGATTTGGAAGCAGACCGCCTTGCGTTAGTTTCCATACAATGGTATGAGTGCCGGTCGTTCAGAAAGCAAAGGCAAACTACTGAACGTAAAACTTGCCCAGGAATCACAAAAAGCCCAAAAATGCTGGAGTAGACTGCTGCGTCCTGTAAACGATAAGCAACTTACGTTTTCGCTCAGAAAGGAAGCAAAAAAGTAGTTAAAACTCTAACATACCACGCATGACGTTAGAGCCGATAAAGGAGGTTTGGGGTGAGATTGGCTACTCTATCATGTAACTGAACAATCGAATCAATTATGCACAAATCTACAAAGGGTATGTCGTGAGTTTGTTGAGGGCCTCTGCGCTATTGGTTGATGATAGGAAGAAGAAGATATTCAGTGTGTAAATTTTTAAATGACACTCACATATAGTTTTACGTTTTCAAATGACCCGGGAAGAAAATTAGGCAATTCTGAAGAGGTAAGGCAAGGAGTTATAGAAGGTCGCGTTTTATCCTCGGATCTTTTCTCTCTAATAGCGAAATAATAATGAGAATCCCCCCAAAAAAGAGATCAGGAATAAGAGATGGGGGTTATAACATACATAAAATGCACAGTGTGATATTATAAATGCTTAACAAAGTTAATAAATTCAAGTATTAAGAAGGCGGGATGGGAGGGGGGGGGGGGGGTGAGAAGGTGAGAATCAGAACTTCAGATGGAAGATTCCTGACAAAGATCGGGAGCAGAATAAGCGAAATCAATGCTGCATTTCAGAAGATGAAAAGTATCGTCTCTTGTAAGTGACTTTCATTGAATTTTTTTCCCCCTCGCATATCCTTTACAGGACATTGCAGTCAACACCAGCGTTTTTCAGCTGCTGTTAATGTGTTGGCAAGTTTTACGTTCAGTAGTTTGCCATTGCTTTCTGAACGACCGGCTCATATACCCTCCGTAAGTAACCAACGCGACGCGATCCGATGCCGAATCTCACGCAGCTGTGTTTCATACGAGAGTATACGGGATTACGAACAATGTCCTTAACAGCTACGCCAGGGAGCCCGGCTGTTGAATGTTATAGAATACGAAAATATGATACCGAATGTGTTCTGCTGCATGTCAGTCAGTCAATCCTGGAATGTAAGCAAAGTTTGGCTTCAGAGACTAATGCTAGCAATATCTGGACTGCCTGGATAACTAACAAGAATTGTCTGGAAGTGGCTGATAAAAGTAGATCATTATATGCAACTACGAGGGGCTTCAAATGAAAACCTTACAAGTGTGGTATAAATTACAATAACCATGCCATTGTCTTGTAACCTTTCAGTATTGTTATCAAGGATGTCAAGTGTGTTAAGCATGTGACATAACGGGCAGACGAACACGGTGATGCCATAAGGACAGTTTAAAGATCGCCGCTCCACTTTTAACATGCACCAAAGAGGAGCCATCCATCCATCATGTGCCATGCCGATAAGCGTTGGCCGTCATGTTTTGCCATCTCACTCGATCACCAGAGTCGTGGATCAACTCCGTGTTTCTGTCTCGACCATGCCACGTAGCCAGGCCATCCAGGTATTTACTTTTCGGTCTTCCCCTTGGTCTCTTCCCTTCGATCTTGCCAGTTGTCACCAAGTTCTCCAATTCATTTCTTCTCATAACATGCCCAAAACATTTTGACTGTCTACATCTAATGACTCTAGTTAGTTTACGACCTTCATTTGTTCCCTGAAGAACTTGTTCATTGGTTTTTCTGTCTGTCCTTGGTATTCTTTGCATTTTCCTCAGAAACAACATTTCCACAGCCATCAGATGTTTTTCAGCTTGACTGCTCATTGTCCACGTCTCGCATCCATACAAATGTACAGGCTTTGTGTAGCACTTCAACGCTATTTTTTCTCGTTTCAATTGACATCTTTTTATTGGTCAGTATGTTTTTCATCTTGCAAAAGGCTACCTTCGCAATGGCATTTCTTGTTCTAATCTCTTCAAGGCATCTCCCTTCAGATGTTATGACTGTTCTGAGATAACTGTACAGATTCACTTGCTTAAGAATATGCCCATTTACTCGTATATCACATTGTGGTATTTCCTTCTTTCCAATATCGACCATAATCTGTGTCTTCTTACAATTAAATTCTAACCCTAGTTGTTCACGGTGTGCAACAACCACACCTACTAATTGTTGCAGGTCCTGTTCATTGTCTGCAATCAAGATGCATCATCTGCATATCTAATGTTATTGATGTATCGTCCCCCCAATGTTGATTCCTTCCATATCTTCTATATTTCTGAAAATATTTTCAGTGTACAGGGAAAACAGATCTGGAGTCATTACACATCACTGTCTGACACCTCTTTTAATTGGCTGATATTGATCTACATCATTATCAATTCTGATGGCAGCTTGTTGTTTCCAATATATATTTTTTTTACAAGTCTAAGGTCTTTTCCATCAATTTGTAGATCTTCAAGCATCCTTATCATGTCGACATGTCTCACAAAGTGGAGCAGCGTTCTGTTATCCGCTTTTTCTTCAGTGAAGAAGTGAAACCTATAGAAATTCATCGGTGAATAAAGGTCCAGTATGGTGGTACTTGCCTGTCAGTCCAGCAAATGTATGAGTGGAGTAGGACATTTTAAAACTTTTCGGTCCAATGAAGAAACACAGCAGGTGGTGCATGAGTGATTACACGCACTACTAAGATAATTTTTTTTCTGCAGGCATCTAAGCACTTTATCGGCGCTGGAGGATATGCATTGAAGGCAGTGGTGACTACATCGAAAAATGATACATTTGTTCTGTACTTTTTCAGATTATATTGACACAAAAAATATGGGGGTTTAAATTTGAATCCCCATGCGTATAAGAACGAGACATCGTTCTGTGATCATGTAATGGGAAGAAGGGCATCGGAAAATATCCTGATGACGAAAGATCAGTTGAAGATAAGCAGACCGAGTTAAGAAGATAAACAGACGGAGATAAATTATAAGGAACTGTATAAGACGGCGCGTGGAGGAATATAAATAGCATTCACATGATCACCAAGGATACAGATTTGTGGAGAGATATGAATGCCTACACTTTGTTTATCCTGTAGTGTGTGGGTATGTTTGCCTGTTACAGCTTGTAATTTGTTCATTGAATACATGTGTTCGTATCATGTATTGTGTAGGTAAGTATTTGATTCTCAGAGTTTGTGGATGTCTTTGTGTTTGGTTAAGTGTGTGGTCGTAAGTGTGCTGAGTGATGCAGAAATACTGCACACAAGCACGCACGTCTTCACCTATGATTGAATCACAAGAAACCAAGAAGTAGATTGTGAGCTTTACTATAACACGTTTACAAGTAACAAAATGTACACAGCATAGCTTCCTTCGGAAAGCTGCATCTTTGTAATAATTGGATCGTTTAACTGTACCGTGTTTCTCCGAAAATAAGACCGGGTCTTATATTAGTGGTAGCTTAAAAAAATGCTGTCATTTACTGCCAATATAGTAGCTTGCGGTATATGGCAGAGGGGTCTTTGAACTTGTGCAGGTTAGAGTTTTTTCTCTCTGCCCCCGACAGAAAAGAACTCCACACTTTACCGAGGATTTGAACCCGGGTCTCCCAGGGATAATCCGGCATTCTAGCCACTCTGCCAGCCACTTCTCTTCAAAAGTGCACTAGTGCTTATTTTCGGGTGACGACATTTTTTTCATATATAAAATTCTACATTTATTCAAATACAATCATATCATCTTCTTCAAATCCTGAATTCCGTCTGATCAATTGTGGTTTGAGATCCTAGGCCCATAAACATTGCAGTTTCATCCATGGTAATCATTTTGGAAAGTTGGTATTTAGAAAAGTCAATGCCATCAACAAAGTTCTTGCATGAAATTGCACATGTAATAACTTCCTTCTTGCTGACGACCTTAACCAGGGCTAATTAAAGGGTAGGTCTTATATTAACAGCATCCTGAATATCCTGCTAGGGCTTATTGTAGGGTACGGTCTTAATTTCGGGGAAACACGGTAGGAGCAGCAACGACCACTTTCACCATTGCCGTGTGCGCATTTCAGAATGTAATTACCGATTAGTTGGCCGTCTATTAGGCAGTTCTACGCAGGAGGTCTAACTAGAAGAGCATATGTATAGGATGAGAGTAGCGTCTGGCTAGCATGGGAGGAGCGTGCTGGTTGTCCGTGAGCGTCCTTGTATAGGATGAGAGTAGCGTCTGGCTAGCATGGCAGGAGCGTGCTGGTTGTCCGTGAGCGTCCTTGTATAGGATGAGAGTAGCGTCTGGCTAGCATGGCAGGAGCGTGCTGGTTGTCCGTGAGCGTCCTTGTATAGGATGAGAGTAGCGTCTGGCTAGCATGGCAGGAGCGTGCTGGTTGTCCGTGAGCGTCCTTGTATAGGATGAGAGTAGCGTCTGGCTAGCATGACAGGAGCGTGCTGGTTGTCCGTGAGCGTCCTTGTATAGGATGAGAGTAGCGTCTGGCTAGCATGGCAGGAGCGTGCTGGTTGTCCGTGAGCGTCCTTGTATAGGATGAGAGTAGCGTCTGGCTAGCATGGCAGGAGCGTGCTGGTTGTCCGTGAGCGTCCTTGTATAGGATGAGAGTAGCGTCTGGCTAGCATGGCAGGAGCGTGCTAGTTGTCCGTGAGCGTCCTTGTATAGGATGAGAGTAGCGTCTGGCTAGCATGGCAGGAGCGTGCTGGTTGTCCGTGAGCGTCCTTGTATAGGATGAGAGTAGCGTCTGGCTAGCATGGCAGGAGCGTGCTGGTTGTCCGTGAGCGTCCTTGTATAGGATGAGAGTAGCGTCTGGCTAGCATGGCAGGAGCGTGCTGGTTGTCCGTGAGCGTCCTTGTATAGGATGAGAGTAGCGTCTGGCTAGCATGGCAGGAGCGTGCTGGTTGTCCGTGAGCGTCCTTGTATAGGATGAGAGTAGCGTCTGGCTAGCATGGCAGGAGCGTGCTGGTTGTCCGTGAGCGTCCTTGTATAGGATGAGAGTAGCGTCTGGCTAGCATGGCAGGAGCGTGCTGGTTGTCCGTGAGCGTCCTTGTATAGGATGAGAGTAGCGTCTGGCTAGCATGGCAGGAGCGTGCTGGTTGTCCGTGAGCGTCCTTGTATAGGATGAGAGTAGCGTCTGGCTAGCATGGCAGGAGCGTGCTGGTTGTCCGTGAGCGTCCTTGTATAGGATGAGAGTAGCGTCTGGCTAGCATGGCAGGAGCGTGCTGGTTGTCCGTGAGCGTCCTTGTATAGGATGAGAGTAGCGTCTGGCTAGCATGGGAGGAGCGTGCTGGTTGTCCGTGAGCGTCCTTGTATAGGATGAGAGTAGCGTCTGGCTAGCATGGCAGGAGCGTGCTGGTTGTCCGTGAGCGTCCTTGTATAGGATGAGAGTAGCGTCTGGCTAGCATGGCAGGAGCGTGCTGGTTGTCCGTGAGCGTCCTTGTATAGGATGAGAGTAGCGTCTGGCTAGCATGGCAGGAGCGTGCTGGTTGTCCGTGAGCGTCCTTGTATAGGATGAGAGTAGCGTCTGGCTAGCATGGGAGGAGCGTGCTGGTTGTCCGTGAGCGTCCTTGTAGCAGGAGAAGTGTCCGGGTGGCGAGAGAAGAGCGTTAGTGTTGCATTAAAAAACCGTCTGGGAGTCGTAAGAGGACCTTCCAGGTAGCAGGAAAGGAACATTCTGCTGGCACCGGGTTGTAGGGAAAAAGAGATCGGGTAGCAGGAGAAAAGCGTCCAGGTAGCCGGAGAAGTCTGTGAGGTAGCAGGGGAAAGGCATCGAGGTAGCCGGAGAAGACCATAGGGTAGCAGGGTAAAAGCTTCCGCGTGGCCGAACAAAAGCATCGGGGTGCCGAAGAAAAGCTTCGGGGTAGCTGGAGAAGACTGTAAGAGTAGCAGAAGAAAATTGCCCGAGTAGCAAGAGAGAAGCGTCGGGGTAGCCGGAGAAGACTGTATGAGTAGCAGAAGAAAATCGCCCGGGTAGCAAGAGAAAATCTTCGAGGTGGCAGGAGAAAAGCGCCCGGGTAGCCGGAGAAGACCGTAGGCTAGCAGGGTAAAAGCTCCCGCGTGGCCGAACAAAAGCATCTGGGTGCCGAAGAAAAGCTTCAGGGTAGCTGGAGAAGACTGTATGAGTAGCAGAAGAAAAGCGCCCGTGTAGCATAGCAGGTTTCTTTCGTAGCTGCTGTTTTTGCTTTCAAAGTCGGGTATGGAATCATTGCAGCTCCCCCGATGTGTCTCCACCTTGCCGTGGTGGGGGAGCTTGCGTGTCCCATCGACCCCATGTGCTTGCCGATGGATGAAAAACTACATATCGGACAGCATATGGGATAGGGACCAGACTAAGAGAGACACAACCTGCTGCTCTGCAGGTAGACTGAGGATAGCAGTCAAAATTTAAGCTCCGGCGCACGAAGCCACAATCTTGGTCAGATACTTACACAAACGCCTCCACCGATAAATGGAGGTGAGATACTGGGCACGCTACATGCCCAGTTCAGATACTTGTCCGAAGGCTCTCAGCTGGGGGATATGAGGGATCCCCGGATGAGAGGGCCTGGCCGTTTCTCGCTCACTGCTGTACGGAGGTAAGGTGTTGAGCCGGCAGCACATGTAGCCTACCTCGTGAGCGAGTACTAAAAGGTGGAAAAACACCTCGGTCGCACGTTCCGATGAAAGTCTTTAACCGTACTCATGGAGTGAGTGTAGTCAAAGGTGTAAAATTGTCTCGATGACACGAAATCGAACGCCTGGCTTGCGAATCCATTACGTGGCAGACCAAAGGAAAAGCTTGCCGTGTGGAAGTCGAAATAAGAGTCTAACTTGTCTCGAACCTGAGGAAGGCTAACCTCATTAAAAATGCCCGCTGAAGCCGGAAGTGCCAGCCTACGGGCGGCAAAATAAAAATGGCACTACGCAACTACGTCCGAGTGAAATGTCTTTCGTGACCGGAAAAGCTCTAACTAGTCTTCCCTCGTGCTAGGAAAATCTACCTTGTTTCCGAATGCCGCTCTTGCTCGGAACAGCTCTGACTAGGTAGTTCTCCTAATGTCCTTCGTGCCTGGAACAGCTCTGAAGGGCACAGAGACAAGCACATGTTCGAACCGAAAACTCGCTGAGTGGATACCATCTGCAGACTGGCCTGGTTGTGCGGGAGCGGCCCGTGGTGAAGGAACGCCCAATATATTGAAGTGAGGATTTAAAGCAGCCATGAGCAGGACGTGACGATTCCCTCGTTGAGCCCAGGACCAGGGCGTTATGTGGAAGCAACTTTGGATGGCGGAAAATGCTATGGACTGTCCCTGCCTTCCTTTGAGGGATGACCGTTGTCTTCGACCGTTCCAACTTGGCCAGCTGGGTTGTAGATGGCACCACAAAAGTGAGTCTCCCAGGAATGCTACCTGGTCAAAAAAAGCACGCTATCGTCTGATGTGTTGGCCTACGGGTTTCGGCCCAAGGGTGCATAACAGACACACCGCAATCACATCTGAAAAAACACTCCGGATGAACGCAAAGAAGAAGAAGAATCATTGCAGCACACTGCATCGTAAAACAGAATTCATGTGGAATTGGACAAGGAGGAGTCAACGAAGAAGGGAGCTGGCACCCCACTGTGATCTAGTATAGGTAACGTCCTTAGTAAATTACAGCCCATACGCCAGATTAGGCTATATGATCGCCCCTGCCTGTTTATACTCCTAGAGACGAAGTCAGATAATCTGCCATGAAAACACATAATGTTTATCTAGCCGATGATACCAGTGGGGCGTCGCATGGGAATTGAACCACGTTTGCTCACCTCGGGGGGTAGCAGTGCAACCGCCGTATCATCCACTCACCTGTGGTAATTTTGTTGTCAGTAATTATGTACATTTACGTGCCTCGCTGAAAGAAGGATACCCGTGGATTATGTAAACATTTTCACTGTGAAGGGGGGAATATTACAAATCCTGGTGAGTCTATGTGGTTCATACTTTATACTGTTTTTCCCATTCTGAATCAGTTTCTTTTATGTGGCGCTTAAACTGAAGTGTTTGCTTTTCAAATTGGCTATAGTATAATCAGCCAGAGTCGTTTTGGGTTCTCATACACGTCTTGAAACCCCCACCCCGATTCCCCCAGTCCCGACACCCTCCCCCTTCTCCCCCCAGCGTGACACCTTCTCAAACGTGCAGCCCTCAATCTCCTTCCTCGGTGTTTAATCATTTGAGTTGCTTTCAACCCGAACCTCTCACCGGAGCCTTTCGCGGAGAACCTAGGCTCTCATTAGAACTCCTCTCCCCGTGGTAGAGCCTCGTCGATTGGATTTCTAAATCCCGTTTTGTCGTTGAGTTGCCAGAAAAGAATAAGGACCCCACCCTGAGTTCGGATCTGCAGTGTTTTCAATGACACGGGCTCCCCGCTGCGCCTAATTTGTATCTAATTACATTTTTTGGCCATAGCTCACTCCTTCAGTTCTCCCCGCAAAATAGAAATACCGATTTCTGCATTCACTTTTGAGTGTTTTTAAGGGGAGTGTAGGGGAACTGAGGTAATTACTTTCACAAGGAATTTCCTTACAGCATAGAGATGAAGCGCCATCTCCACACTAAGTTGGTTTCAAATAAATGTCAATTTCCCTTGACTTTCTGCCATCTTAAAATAAAAAATAAGAATAAAGTAAAATAAAAACAGACGTTTATACACCCCCTTCTCTCTCTCTCTCTCTCTCTCTCTCTCTCTCTCTCTCTCTCTCTCTCTCTCTCTATCTGCCTGTCTCTTCCCTCCACCCCCCCCCCTCATACACGGACAATCACATTGCCTACTGATGAATACTATTTAACCACAATGCCAGTTTGTAACTCTCTGGTATTATCTTTGTCAAGCTAATCTTTAATACTTCGTGGTCTTTTAATCGTCGATCCAGTAATGGGAGCTTATTGAGCGTTTCCGTGGATGATTCTACTTTTGTTGGCAAACAATGTCGGGGCTTTTAGGGCGACGCTGGTGCAAAGGATTCCCATCAGCTCATAAACCTATGATATATATATCCCGTCTTTTATTTGTGGCTGTTAATAACTATATATATATATATGATCATCACTCGTCTCTGCAGGTTATTACTGTCTTGGTGTCTGGATAATTTCATGTTTCATTTCAAGGCTTTTTCATCTCTTATTTTTTGGATATTATTATTCTACGTCAGTTATCGTCTCGTAATAATATATCTCATTCTGTCTTAATATTATATCTTATCGTCTCTTAATATTATATTTTATCGTCTCTGAAAATTGTGTATTTTCGTCACTGAATATTGTCTCTTAATATGTTTTAGCGTCTCTGATTATTATGTCTTGGAGTCTCTGAATATTATTTATCCACATTTCAAAATATTATCTATTATCGTCTATGGATATTATGTCTGACTGAGCTATCATATGTTAGTAGACGGTACTACCTGCTTCCTGTTATAGCCCAAATGCTGGGCGGCTTCGGTCGGAGGAACGCAATTGGGAGTATACAAGCCTTTCCCTTGTCCTAGGAAACGCTGCCTAATGGCTAAATGTTATGGCAGGGCAGAGCAGACCAGGCCCTAATCCTTCAATGGAAGCTCCGACAGGCGGACAGTTAGAACATTGATTTGCTGATCCGACAGCTTCTACAGCTGGTCTTGATTGATTGATTGATTGATTGATTGATTGATTTAGGAACCGACATCACAGCATTCGGGGCATTCCCATAAGCTCTCCGTCTCCATCCTCAGAAGCCAGCGAAGAGTTCCAACCCCAATAGTACCAGTAGCAATCTGATTATATGTGCGTCTCGCCTTTCCTCTACGCGTCGAGCATCGGCCAGATCCCCTCGTCACTCCACGCTGTCGCATTCTTGCCAGACCATGGTGATCCATTTGCTCCTCCGAGGTGTACACGTGCTCCCACAAGGCCGCAACCACGTCTGCCTTATCATGCATCAATACTCCACCAAGTTTTTGCAGAGCCAGCCAATCTGTCTGCCTGTTCATTCCCCAACACACCAGCATGCCCCGGAGAAAATATCCAGACGATGCTTGCCACCCGTGACTTCCGAAGCGAAGCAAGCCACTCGGCACGAAGTTTGCCAGTCCTCACCCTACTCAGCATGCTTTCTGAGTCAGTTACAATCACAATGTGTGTGTGTATCGTATTCTCCATCCAGCGGAAAGCTGCACTGACTGCCTCCACCTCCATTCTTAAGCTAGATGTTGTGGTATCATATGCCAGGCTCTCCTGCACCAAACGTCGACCATTAGCCTTTGCCAAGAAACCCCAGGCACTTCTACTACCTCTCAACACCGAACCATCTGTGTAGATAATCACATCACCCGGGACAGCATTATCCTGAATTAGTTGCTGGATTTCCACTTCCGTGGCCCCTGCTGGCCACTCCCGGCTCAATGTGATTATAACTCTGCACAAGTCTGACTACGCCTCTGGCACTCTGACCCACTCCGCTCCTCGCCTAATGTTCTCCAAGGGGCACCCCTGTCTGATCATATCCTCCGCCTGAGCCATCCATGATTTCCCTCTTATCAGTCGCTGGCCCTTAACTGCGTCCAGCGCCTCATTCAACGGGTGATCTGTGTCAGCAGCTATTCTGAGGTATGCCTTCGCCTGCATCACCTTGAGCCTACCAGCAACAGTCGGCAAACCAAGGATGTACCGCATACACACCACTGGGTTGTCTCTGGTGCATCCCAGAATGACCCGCATACCCTCGTTCTGTGTGCGCTCCAATCTCACCAGCTGACTCTTTGAGACAATCAGCAGTACTAGTCATCAATCGCTGAGAGGATCAAGTGCTGGTATAGTCTGAAAAGCATTCTCTGCTCTATGCCCATTGCAGCCATGGTTTTAAGTGCGTTGAGTCCCTTTTGAGAACTTGTCACAACCGTCTCCACATGATCCTTGAAGGACAGGCTCCTGTCAAATGTGATTCCCAGATGCTTGAGTTTGTTCTCTCTGTTGACGCTTCCACCATTTATCGTGCGGCTTGGAACATCAGCTCTCACAATCCTGTTGTCCAGAGAGCACCACAAAACATTTGCCTTTTCCGGGTGGATGACAGCACCCATTACAGTGCACCAGTCTGTGACTTTTTCCAGCTTGTCTTGTTCCAGACGTAATGGTGTTGCCTTTCCTCTGAAGTAAACTAGGCAGGCCGAGAGAGGGATCATGCGGCATGGGCAAAACACATGGTCTCTAAATTCAGCCCAGACTTTGTGCTATGGAGAGGTATAACTCCATTTTATAAACTATGGTTTGTCAAGACGGCAATGTGTTAGTCATTATGTCTTAGCGTCTCAGAATATTATGTCTTAACGTCTCAGAATATTATGTCTTAGCGTCTCAGAATATTATGTCTTAGCGTCTCAGAATATTATGTCTTAGCGTCTCAGAATATTTTGTTTTCATGCCTCTGAATATTATGTCTTACCGGCGCTGAATATTATCATCTTGTGGTGTATATTATCTGGTTATTATCATTTCTTATTATCGTGTCTAAATAATATACTCTCTTGTCATTATCGTCTTCGAATAACACAACTTATGTCATTATCGCGTTTCTGAATAAATCGTGTATTATCTTCGCTGAATATTATCTTCCATTATTGTTATTGTCTCAGAATAATATAATCTGTTGCTATTATCATCATTGAATAATGCGATTAGTTATTATTATCATCTCTTGAGTCTTTACTTCGTTGTTATTATCTTTCACGAATAATTTAATACCTTTCTTGCTAATATCATTTCCAGATAATATAATCTCTTGGCATTATCGTTTCCGCATAACATAATATCGTGATATTGTTTCTAAAAAAAATATCAGCTCTTGTTGTTAAGGCATCTAGTTAATATCTCTTATCTTTTGACAAGGAAGAGGTAGCCGGGCGCCTGTGGGACCAGGAGAGAAAGCGGTGGAACACACTGAGAACCCGAATGTGGGGAGAATAATATCGCCGGGGATTGGCGGGGGTTCTTGACGAATCTTAAAACTCAGAGTGAAGACCAGGATAACTTTCAATCAGATGGCAGTTGGAACGATTAGCAGTATGACTCTTCTCTGGCTGATGAATGCGGGGCCGGAGCTTGTGTGGGAATGTAATGAGTGCAGTGATGTCGGTTCTTAGCTCAGCTCAATTCAAGAAAATTCATCTTTCATCCCCCTCCCCCCTTTCAGAATAACTGCACGTGTTGTTTTCTCTGTGGATAAAATACCTGTCCTTTGGTTGTCATGGACTGGGGATATAATAGGTTATTATCGTCGGTATGTGTGATCTCTGGCATGTAATTAAGTCTCGTTTCTAGTTCACGTCACTCTACCAATCTCGGCCCTTGTTCTTTTCATCAATTCTGTGGTCAGTTCTTCACGCCCATGTCTTAGACCATCCAGCATCACTTCTCTCGGGCCGCCACTATCTCCTCTAACCCTGATCTGCCCATTCCTCACGATACTTTCCAGTGTCTCTTGTTTGTAGTCGTATATAAGTAAGTAGTAAGTAAGTAAGTAAATCTTTATTTTCCAAGGGTTAAGAATTGGGCACGCAGGCCCGTCTGACATTCTGCCCTTTCTTCTCTATTCCCTCTCATACATTCTTTCATTCAACATCTCTTATGAAGCAATTCTTTGACAACAAAAGAACAATAAGCATTAAAACGCATGAAAATAATCAATAATACATGACTCGTTGAGTCAATGTTTAACATGGGCATCATGAATACCCAAGATGGGTGTAACGTGCCATACATATGGGAATGTTGTTGTTATTGTTTTTTTTTTTTTGGCTAGTTGTCGTTCGAGATAATTTACCATTATTATTGTCTTTTTTGCTGTTGTTGTTTTTTAAGGAGGCATGCAGTCTGTCCTGAGGTAGTGTTCAAACAGGTTGCGACTGTATGTATAATGATTGGTGGTGTCTTTGATTTCTTGTGGAAGATTGTTCCACAACTGAGTGGCAGAGTATGCTAAGATTGTTTTAAATAAGTTTATCCTAGGTTTAGGGACATGGAGTATATTTAGTCGTTCGCTATGTCTTGCATTATATTTAAACAATGGCCAAAGGTAGCTTGTGGCATTTTGAAATCGGATTTTGTGAATTAGTTTAGCCTTATTAAAAAGTAGGCGTTTGTGGAGTGGCAGTAACTGAAGACGTTCATGTAGGTTAGAATTGTCTGTAAGCTTATCACCATTGATTAGACGCACTGCCCTTTTCTGGAGTGAATAAAAGCGTTTTATTATTGATTTGGAGCATCCATCCCAGATTGTGTAACAATAATCAATATGTGTTTGTATGTGGGAAGTATAGAATATCTTTCTTGTGTTTTCGTTGAGGAAATTTTTAATTTTGGCAAGTTGGTATACTTTTTTGGCTATTTGTTTAACTAGAGCATGAACGTGGGAATTGAAGGATAGATTTTGATCTATGATAAGACCCAGTGCTTTGTGCTCGGTTACACTTTCTATAGGCATGCTACCAATGTGCAGCTGAAGAGTTCTCTGCGATTTTAGACTGTGAAGTCTTTGCCTGGTTCCTATTAACATAGATTTAGTTTTAGAAATGTTAATGACCCCAGTTAACTACACTATTCATTTCCTGTTGCAAGGATAATTCTAACATATTACGATCAACAACGTTTGTGTATACTGTGCAGTCGTCTGTAAATAGATCGCAGGACGATGACAGATATAAGGAAAGATCATTTATATAAATGGCAAATAACAGAGGGCCAAGTATAGAACCCTGTCGTACTCCAGTATTAATGGTAATGGCTCGGGATAGAGATTTATTGTGTGATACGACTTGTTTTCTGTCTAATAAAAATTAGTTTATTAATGTCACTATAGTAAAGCTTACTTTCATTGTTTCTAGTGTTTTAATTAGGATAGTATGATCTATCATATCGAATGCTTTTCTAAAGTCTATAAACATCGTTCCACATAGAGTATTGTTGTTAATATTTGATGCCAGTTTTCTATCATGTTTGTTAGGGCAGTATGACAGGAATATTTTGGCCGAAATCCTGACTGACTGTCAGCTATTAGTTTGTGGCGAACTAAGTGCTCTAGTGTTGTTTTGTGGATGTGCTTTAGGGAGGCTCCGTGGCGAAGTAGTCAAGCCGTGCTACTCAGACTCCGAATGTTGTGGGTTCGATTTCGGTCTGCATCCTTCGGTTCATGACTGCATTTTTCAGAGACTTCCGAGGGTCGTAGCTGGTACTAAAGAGCTCGTGCTTTGTGCTACGCTTCTGGTAGTTCACTACGGAAAGAGACTGAGCCACATGAGATAAAATTCCGGTGCAATGAAATCGACCCTGTCGATATGTAAGCGACTTTATATAATGTTCTACTTTCTCTATCCTCTTCCAGTCAATTGTTATTTACTCCGGCCGTCCAAGGTATTTGCAACATTCTTATCAGAAACCACGCTCTTCCTAATGTGTTCGTTCACTTTCCAAACTACACAGTTATAAAGCAGAATAGCTTCTATATAAACGCTTTCTGACGTAGTTCACGTGTGTATTTTGTTTCTTGAAAGCACAAGTAAAGGACCCGTTTACACGCATTGGGGCGTGGTGTGTATATGGTGCTAGCTCCATATTTGTATAGACCAATCGGCACTCGTGGGCCACGTGGTCAGTATCACGTCGACCGCCTTTACCGCCCAGGACATTTAATAGTACCCAATAGTGGTCTCGAGGTATGGTGTCCGCCTCGAGTGCTTGGAGGTCCCGGGTTCAGGTTCCGGTGAGGACCAGGATTTATTTAAAAAATCCCCTTGGACTTCCAGTAATTTCCCCTGGTCTCTGGGTAGTGAGATCGGACGCCCGTGTGTATTGTTGCGCACGTAAAAAATCCCTTGGCAGTTGGAAATCGAAAAAGAGTAGCCTGACGGCGCTGCCCGGGCAAAATTTCGAGTTAAAAATCTACCCAAAGCATTTCAGGATCCTCGCCGATGCAACGGATTTCGTGCATTGAGCTGAGTTTCTCAAACTCAGGTTTGAGTTAGGAAGAAAACGGAGCACTTATGGGTTAAACCGTGTGCCGAGATGTTGATCCAACGACTAAAAAACTAAATAGTACCCATTTTAGACTGAATCGCCCTGGGAACACAGGCCAATTTAAAGAAGGAAACAAAACAAAAATGAAATCCCGTCTCAGTGGCGATTGGAACACAGGACTACTGGGCTAGATGGCAGGCCACTGCGCTACCGTATCTCCCCGTGTATTGTAACCTCCAGCAGAATCACACATCTCTGTTATAATTCCCGCCAGTGGGTCGCAGCAGCAGTGACCTTCGTGGACTGGAAGTCGAAGCTGTCGCGTCCAGGCCACAAGTGAACAGTGTTCGTTTAAACACAAACATGCAGGGAAGAGGGAATGATTGTTCGAGAGCTATCGCTGCTATTACCTATCGAACCGGCCGAAAATATGGTACAAAATGCGCTTGCTTTTCTCCTAGTTGGACGATAAGGCGACGTAGGAAGGAAACGAGGCCTAGTGAAGATATTATAGGACCATTTCTACACGACTTGGGACACACATTGCATACAGTGCCAGCCACATATTGTTTGCAGATAGATAGGCACTCAACGGGTGATATGCCCAATATTACGTCATTGGCCCCATTTTCGGCAGG